>JABUQX010128447.1:0-10000 GCA_015478945.1 Trachelipus rathkii
TAAATCGGTGCCTGTTATTTTCAGTCATTTAAACGTTCTCTGTTGATATGGAGTATTATTGTAAGGATTGGCTATACAAACTGATATGACGTACTATGAAGATTAAAGTAATAAAGTCTTTAAGCTCAAAAGTAAGTGTAAACCTACGAAATCTTTAAGCTCAAAAGTAAGTGTAAAACTGCGAGACCGTGATATGTTTTTCTCGAACGATCACCATGGCAGCTAAAACATATCCATAAACGGTATGGCGAGCTGGATATACTTCATGATATCCTACTATGTTGAAGAGGGTTTTACTATCTGTGGAGAATAGATCTCTAATAAAAGCAAAAAGCAACAAGAATGAAGCAGATCGATACTGCATTATACACTAGTACCCCTCCGAGATGCTCAGCAACCCAGTATGGCTTTTATATACAAATATTATTGATCATCAATATAAAACTAAAGCTCCTTTATTAAGGATGTATCTTTCCCAAAGAGAGTTAATTAATAACATTCCTAAAGTTCATTACCTACTCATAATATCAAATTGACTCTGTACGTTTTGCATATAAGATGAACGGAATCCTTCCCCTTACGTACGGAGCGTTTTATGCAAAAGTTCATATTGAAGAAACGATGCATAATTACCACAGCATAAGGATTCTATATATAAATGTGTAGTCAGATATATTTTTTCATTCCTGAACATACTCCACAGGTAAAGATAGTAAATGAAAGATACTCCTTATATGAGAAGAAAGGTATTCAGAGGATCATAAATGCAAGGGGTCTGCCTGTGGTATTTTTGCCAAGTTATGGAGAAGTGCAAGGCCTCTACTCAGGAGAGGTGGGGAATATATAGGTAAAACAGCTATAAGATTTGCATACTATTCAAGATATGCTGCAGGAAATAATCCTCGCATCATTAAAAAGTATTGCCGATGTTTCAGATGACATGGTTGGATGAGTTCAGCGTAAAATAAGAAGTAAATGTAGTCAAAGGTCGAGGGACCAAAGAAGATGTCATAAAGAAAAAGGCATAAGCGAAAAAACCTCTAAAGAAAAAATGTATTATTGATTTTTTTGCTATTTAATTACTAACACGTTTAAATTTATCTACGAGCTGTGTATATAAGTAGGTTTTTCATGAAAATGTTCCTTATACGGATCAACACCCTCACATACAAGATTCATTTCCTTCATCCTTCAAGTCCTGATTGTGTAGAGTGAATTGGATCTCTTCTCATGAACCCAATACAAGATTAGCGTATCCGACTCCACTTTATCAGTATTATCCTTATACATTCAATTACCAAATACAGATGTGGTCCCCTAGGAGTTCAATATTCCAGGCTTTTCTGATCCAGTTACCGTACTCCCTCTATGTTTATTATATGTAAAACGAAAATTGACAAAACCTGCATGATACAGATCTTCATTCGGTGACTGACCAATATAGTATATTTACAGAATCAAATTTCTGTATACCAATTGTTTCACACACGGTTGAGTCTTCTCTTAACGGAACAGTCCACTAGGCTGCATAATCAGCGGCTAATGATCCTATAGAAGCTATATAAAATTTGTTAAATTATCAGAGACGCTACAATCTCATCTCCAAATCATGCTGGTTTTTATAGCTTCCAAATGAAGCTGCACATATAGAAAAGCAGCTAAAGTCATTAATTAATACTTATGACAATTTACGGTCTTTAGGGCATTACTTTCTTTTGCTTTCCAGGAAAACTCATTCTCCCTCAAGTCACCAGAATCATTTTATCACCGTCAAATCCTAAATTTGCTCTAAATAAAAAGTCAACCTATGCTACAGCTGCTATCGTCCAGAACCTATTTTCAAACTGTTGGAGGACTAGTATCTCTATGTTAGAAAAGTAAAAACCACCACAACGGCATTTGGAAATTGAAAATTCGCTTTTGAAACTACAGCAAAGTACCCTATCAGAACAGTTGAAACCAAGTTATTTAACTTTCACTTCAAGATTTCGAGTATTCAAATATCACCAACATTAGTGAAACCGGAAATTTTACCACATAAGTCAATAATAGCGTATTGTGCACATGGCCTACTCCGGAATTACTAAAAAAGTCACCTATAACTTTCACACCTTTCGACTTAGTGGTATCAGTTTAATGAGGAAGTTGCTCACGGAGCGTTGATTAATGAATGTTATACAACGAGACCATCTCTCTGTACCCGCCTTTTTACGACTATAGCCAATACTGTATTCAATGTATATGATAGCGGACAGCTTAAATCTGAAGAATTAGCGCAAAGGATCAGTAATTATATGCCTATTGATTCTACTGCATACCTTTTCAGCTTGTAACCCTTCATTTAACATTGAGAAAGGGACCCTAGATTAAGTCTCATCTTTTGGATCGAGTCTACAATCACCACATCACTTAGTGTCCTATCCTTAGCATCCTCAAACTCATTGGAAATTACCGGATACGCCAACGGTACTTTTGAATTATTAAATGAATGAAGAGATAAAACGGCTGTTTAAAATGAACATCGCTTTTTAGGTGTGTTCGCTATTAACGAAATAAACTCTCGTAAAGTTGAGAGAAGGATACCTGCCTTCATTATTTAATACATTGCCTCGTCACATCACCTAAACAGGACATTGGATTTCCGTTTATAGAGCAAAAAACGATGCTTTTCACATAATTGATTCTTTGACTAAATTATATTGAATAATCATTATATTCCCTTATTTTTAAAATATATAAATGTAAGCTGTGTAAAAACTATGTTCAACCCTGTTCAACCTTATATTCTAATTTAATTGTGGAGCTTACTTGTATTCTATTCATTATGTGCTTTTTAATAATGTCATTTTATAAAAAACTATGTAAATATATTGATGCATAAAAATTTTTATGTCAATGATTTTATAGTTTCAAATTATGTAATAATGCCTTCTAAAAATGAAAAAATGCGATTTTCCTACCCTTAAAACTCCTCGTATTTATAAAAAGGTTTTTAATAAAATTTCGCTCAACAACTTATAAAATAAAATGTTTATATAAACAGACACTGCGTGTTTTTTCTTACATGTAAAAATTTCAAACTAAATTAAAAATAATAAATAAAATAATAAAAATAATATAAACAAAAATGTTAAACAAAATAAAATATATAAAACACTAATTCAAGATATAATAGAAAACATTAATTTAATAAATATATAGTGAAAGCAGTAAACATGAGTTAAAGCAGTAAAACAGTCAAAACAAAAGCCACAACTAATCACTTTGTGTTAGGTAACAGCCTCTATTATTTACTGCTTTAAGGTATGTACATGTTAATAAATATATGAGTTAAACAGTAAGCATTATGAGTTAAGCAGTAGAACAAGATATAAACAAAAACTACTAATCCCTTTCGGTTGTTAGTGTAACACCTCTACTTGATATTACTGAATTTACTGCTTTAAGTTATGTAACGTTAATAAATATATTAAAGCAGTAAAGAATATGAGTTAAAGCAGTAAAACAGATAAAAACAAAGCATACTAATTCCCTTGTTGCTAGGTAACCCTCTATTGATTATATTTACTGATTTAAGGTATGTAATGTTTAATGTTTTTAATATTTAAAGCGTATAGTAAGCAGTAAACATGAGTTAAAGCAGTAAAGCATATGAGTCTAAAGCAGCTAAAACATGATTCAGCAGTTACAGCCAGCTAAAACAAAAGACATACTATCCCTTTGTGTTAGGTTACACCTTTATTATTTACTATTTACTGCTTTAAAGTATGTCAAACATATGTTTTTTAATAAAATTTCGTACAATTGCTAAGTAAAAAATGAAGACTCATAGTATTATTTGCAAAGAAATCTTGACATAGTTTACATTGTTCGATATTTTTTCGTTTCGCGCAGTAAATAAATTGCGTCATCGACCACGCGCGGCGGGTTACGCGGAAAATTGCTCTGCGGGGCAAACGCGGACGGCGGGCGGGGGGGGGGGGGGGACGGTAATATTTGCGCCTGCGGGCGCACCCGCGGGGTTCACCCGACGCGACTCTTGAAACGTTTGCGTTCACGTCTCAAATGCTGTAACTCTTTCATATATATTCGTAATCATGCTATAACGTGTTAGAAAAACTATCATAGTGACAGCATTCATAAGCACTTGTAATATACACTCAATCGATTCCTCCATACCTTATAACCTAGGGGTAGACACCCATTTTGGCTATATTCTAGGCTCAGGGGAGGCTAGAAAAGGCTTGAAAAGTTGGATCAGATTGGCACTAATGTGCTACTCACTTGGCAACTATGTGGACTCATTGGCATCACTTGGCACTAATTGGCACTCACTTGGCACTCACCTGCACTCATCTAATACTCATAGAAACACTAATAGAAAATCCCTAGATACTCCTTACGTTGATTGGAACCATCAAAGTTGAAACCATCAATAAAATCTGAGGTCATCAAAGCTGATACCAACAATATAATTACCATCAAAGATGACCATTAAAAGTTGAGCCATCAAAGTTGAAGCATCAACAAAGCTGAGGCATCAAACTGGGCATTAAAGTTGAGGCATCAAGTCTAGTGGCATTCAAAGTTACGGCAATCAAATCTGAGCATCAAATTAGTTACCGCTAGAATACAAAGGAATTTACCGAAAAAATTTGGGTTTCTCAAAAAAATTTGGGTTCCAAAATGGACAAAAAATTAGTCTGCCGAAAAATTAGGATGGCAAAAAAATTAGGGTGGCCAAATTGCCCATGAAGACCTTCATCACCCAAGCTGTCCCTCTGCGCCTGCTTGAGTTGTGTGTTTGTATCGTGTTATAAGTGCTAAATGTAGTGTCTATGGTAAATGTAAATGTCATAGTGAATGGTGATAAGTGTCATAGGAATGTAATGCTATAAGTAAGTGCGTGACCTCTCAATCCACCTCTGTGATATAGATATCTAACATATACACACACTCTCGTCCTCTCCATTAACCCACCTCTCCTGGCTTAGAAACCTCTACAATGCCGCATTACCACCCTCGGGCATACTTACGCACTCTCTCACATATTACCCATCTCTGCTAATTACCAACACGCCACTCTATTATCGCTCATTCATCAAATTTGCCTCGTAAACCTAACTCCAAAACTGTTCACACATCTTAAACTGTCAACTTTCATTTCATCAACCTAACTACACCACTCCCCTCATCTCACCTCTCAAGACACACGTCCAGCCCTGTTACCACATTCTCCCTCTATATCTCTCATCTTCCTCTCCGTCCTCTTACGATCTCTATACCCTATATCCATGTTCCTGTAGTCATATGCTGACTTGCACATACATTACATTTCATCCACCTCGCTCGTTTGTCGCCCTCAGAGTTGCCGTCTCAATCTCTCGCGTCTCGCGTCTCTCAGCCCCTTCCTGATCCTATCTTCGTACGCTCGTAGCTTAGTCTTCTCGTGGCTATTTCTTGCCCCGCGTGTGCGTTATCCCTGCGTCTGCTCTCGTGAGAGACTCCTCCGCCATAACTTCATATCACTATGCAATTAGTTGACTGACGACCTCTGCCGTTAAATCATTCAATTCAATCTCAATCATCCAGATAGCCTGCTCTCAGACTCCTTACTACAGTCCGTCTCCGTCATGGATTCCAACTCATTAATCATCTCAGGTTGATCTGCGGGCAAAAATGACCTATGGAAGACCAAAGGTTGGTCGAAAAAATTTGGGGTGGGGTACGTACACGGTTGCTGACGGCAACGTTTGTGACCTTTCTTCGAAGGATTGCAAAAATTAGGGGTGCAAAAATTAGGGTTGCCAAAATTAGGGTTGCCAAAAAATTAGGGTGCCAAAAAAATTGACGGTTGCCAAAAATTTGGGGTTGTGCAAAAATTTGGGTTGCCAAAAAATAAGGCCAAAAAGTCAAGGCCAAAAGGTCAAGCCAAAAGTCAGACTCAATCACCTTTCTACTACCACCGGACTATCTAACATCCTCCCTTCCCAACCTTCTGTCCGGAGCTCAAAAAGGTCGCGTCAAAAAAAGGCAAAAGTCAAGCAGGTAACGTCGTGCAATATCCTTCTACTACTAGCGTGGTTGAATGTACTAAAACCAATGATCAGTTTCAAAAGAAAGGTGTTTGTAATTATAAGGTGGAAAAAGTTGATTAAAATCTGTAAATAAATAGGAGGAAACATGAGGCTAATGACAAGTCTGAAAGGCTCTTCACATCTATCCATCTATATTACATTATCTGGACTTGCATGGGAAAGAACTTCTTCTGGCAAAGGAGCTCGAAGAGTAAGAATAAGAGTAAGGGAAATCTGCATAGAAAAATGAATAAGGATGGTATTTTCGTAACTATGAAGGAATTGGAGAGAAATGGAAGGTAACCTCGTGAAAATCTACATAACATCTGGCAGTAATCAGAGGTGACTTTATGAATAGTTGGTTGATCGGAAGAAGGAAAGGGTATTTTGAGGATGAGGTAATTAGTAAGAAGGGGTAATGGGTAGAGTGAGAAAGTTCAAGAATGGTAAATCTGCAGCAGAGATGGAATTACTCGTGAAATGATCAAAATGGAGGCAGAATGTAAATGAATGAATTGAAAGATTGTTTAAACATATCGTTAAGAAGGTATATTCCGAGATATAAAGAGAGAAGTAATATTACCTTTATTAAGGTAAAGAGATTAAGGGGACTGTAGCATACTATAGGAATTAGTTGTTGGTGTAGTAGAGGAAGACATACAGTATCTGGTATTTTGTTCGAAAGAGTAGATCGAGTGACTTTAATTGGGAAGAACAAGCTAGTACTTTAGCATGTACAGAGTTGTGAATCAGTTTTTGCATTGAGTCACACATGACGAAGAAGGATAAATGTATCTAGTTTTATTACGAGCAAAACAGGTATGATAGGATAAAAGGGACGCTTCTATGCAGGGTTTTTGCATATATACGTGTTGTGTAGCTTCTAACGGAGCCAAAAGTAGTATGACGAAGTAACTTGTTCTATAAGAATTTAAATTTAGTTGAACTATGATGGTTTAATCATTATAGCGCATGGGGCAGAATGTGTTATGTACTCCTTTGTATATTCAATTTGTACTATGGATTGGTGTTATGAAAGAATTATTGTGTTAAGGGTAGGGGAAAGTGTTAAAAAATGAACCTTATATGTTGCCAGACTGGTTTATACATTAACAAACTAGAAAAACTGAAACAAAATACAATCAATCTATAAGATATAAGCAATAATTACTATTACTAACGTACTAAAAACTTACATTTTTCTAAGAGTCTTTAGATGTGTTTTCGCTTTCATGGCTTACATATTATCACGTCTTAACACACACGTAAGTCGGATGGCATTTGGCGTCGCAAAGCTGCTAAATCAACATGGAAGGCGCATCCCGTTAATATTCAGATGCAGACAGCACATCAAAAAACATTGCTGAATTAAAGAAACTATTACACAAATTTGAAAACCATAACCTTTCTGCTGAACCACGATTACCTTTAAAGAAGTAAAAGTCTGCATGAGGACAATTTTCTGAAGACCTGACTTAAACCTTTGCGAATAAAAATGGTGTCGGGAATTGAAAGAAATATTCAAGGAAGAGGGTAAACTTGCAACTCAATGATTCACATAAACCTTATATTGTGTGAATTATCATAAAAAAACATGTTGTGTCGCGGATGCAAAAAAAATTGGTGTCTACTCCATATTGGCCGATGAAACTGCGGATTTCTCAGGCAAAGAAAGTTATAATTAGGATTAAGGTTTTCATCTTGAAAATATCGACCCATCGAGAAGAATACTTTTGGGGGTTTTGAATTCTTGAGGAACCATTGCCGCGAAACGACTTGATTTGTTTTTAGAAAAGAAGGTTTGAATCCGAGTATATGCGACGGCTGCGCAGCAATGGCAGGTAAAGGACATGGATTGAGAATAAACTGCAGGAAATATAAAAAAGGTATATCTTCAGCTGCTAAGCCATCGGCTTCAATTTGGTCATTATATGACCAATTATTCTCGGAAAATTCGAAATACTATTGCCACATAAAGGAACAAATGAAGTTTATCAGCGTCGCCACCCTATGAAGAAATCTTTCCCAACTTCGCCTGAAACTCTTGTATGAAACCCGTTAACTCAAACCATATACTATTGCTACTTTCTATTCAAATATGATAAAAAATTTGAGTTAGAAAAATTTTCAAAAGAACGCACAACAATTCAACAAGAAACAAAAACAGCTTATACAATTTATACTGCTTCGGGCAACATGCCCATTTCATTATTACTCTTCCCTTAGCATAGCCAAATATTCTCTTTAGTTGAATTCACAAACTTCTGAATACAGACTTGACCATTATTGCAGTTCTCACATATGCACCAAGAATCTTTGAAAGTTGTCAAAGACACTCAAAACTGATGATTAAATAATTGCTATCTGCTCTTACCGCCAATGTTATTGCCTGGACTGAGATCTTTAGTATAACTTGCCCCCCCCTAGGAAGGTACGATCCCAACAACATAGATCAGATCATCCTGCTGAACTTCTGCTGAAATAGTGGAAGCGTCTGTACTTGTGCTTATCCTGACTACTTCATCCTCATTTAAAACATAGATTTTCAGAAAACAACTCTCCAGCATTTCATTTTTTTTATTTTCTTATGTTAGGTGCTCTCGTAGGAAGTTTGCGTGAGAAATAAATGCTTTCAATCTCTAAAATGCTTAAGATCTTGATGTCAATAAAATCCATACCGAAATGACTTATGGTATACCTTGTGGATGGATAAAAAAAATGGATAAACAAAGTTGAAAGACTTGGACTTACTAAAGTCATAAAAGAAGGACCCCTTTTTTCTTCAAACCAAAAACCTGTCTACTAATTGCATTGTGCTAACGTGATTCAACAAAGTACCATTGACAAGGTCTTCAGCACTGCACGAGTAAAGACATTGCTGAACACAATGAAGAAGAGAGCTTAAGACTATGTAGGTGAGCTACTTCTAGAATATTATTAGTAATGTAGAAAAAAATGAAGAGAATTGAAACAAAATTTAATTGCGAAATTTCGCTGAAACAGGCGCTCTAATGCTAGTTAGAATTTCATATATTACACTCATGGACTCAGCACTTGCCAACCCATAAATATTACTTTACGTTTTTTGAGTAGATATTTTACTTTTTTATCTATCGTGACACACAAAAATTTTTAATTACAACTGTTGTATAATGTCTATTTTATATTTTTATAGCCGAAATAATTTTTATCTATTCTAAGTTTCATTATGTAAACTTTAAGGAAAAATCTGGAGTTTAACCCACCCACACCGTCTATTGATTCAGTAGACAAACATGTAAACTTCTACAACCTTTGCCACCCTAATTTTAAATTTATTTCTACACACACCACACTTTCTACTATATAATATACTATATATATATTATATAATATATATATATATATATATATTATATATTATTATATTATTATATATATTATATTATATTATTTATACTATATATAAAATATTAAATATATCATATATATATATATATATATAGTTATATATATACTATATATATATATATAATATACTATATATATATATATTTTATTTATTATATATTAATATATATATATATAATATATAATTATATATATGTTATATATATTAAGATATATTATATAATATATATATATATATATATATATATATATTATAATATATTATATATATATATATATATATATATATATATATATATATATATATATATATATATAATACAATATATATTTATATTATACTCATATTTACATCGTTATCAAATTATTAAAATATAGCATATATTATATATATTTATCACAGTCTCTTTATCCACTACCAATATCTGTATCTACAACGTATCAGTCTATTCGGGCGAATATGTCCAAAAATTTTCACAAGCCAAATATCTAACAATATTATTCTTCTACCCACTCACACTCTCATACCTTTA
>JABUQX010128447.1:20000-21154 GCA_015478945.1 Trachelipus rathkii
CGTCACTGCTCTCTCAGCTCCCCTCCTTTGGGTTTCCTCCTTCTCTTTGCTACTTATGTTCTTAGCTTTTCTTTCAAATCGCTCAATATGGGCTGTTGTTGATGGGCGACTTCCTCTTCTTTTCTGTCAATAGTGGGGTTCCTCAGGTTCTTGTCTTATCTCCTACTTTCATTAGATCTTCTCACCTGCACCTTCTAACTCTATCCGTGTCGATTCCGATGACTCGACCCTTCATTTCTTTAACTCATATCAATCTACTTTTACCCACTTTTACTTCTTGGAATTTGCCTCTGTCTTAATCTTTTCTCCGATTTTTTATTCTCGCTGATGGATAGAATAAATTCAAATTCCTTTAAAAACCCACTTTTAGAATCTCCTTCTTCTTACAAATACTTTAACTTTCCTGTCTTTTCGACGGTCCTGTCGTCTCTCCTGTTGACATATACAACATTCCTGGGCCTTACATGAACAAAAATGTCTTGGTAAACCTCACACACAACTTTACTGGTTGCAGGGGTCGGTCCCCTCAGAATTGGAGTTCTGTTAGACTGAAGACTTTCCTTCTCCTTTTCTCTAGTTGCTTCCGCTATGCAAAGGTTCATCCGCCCATGTATGGTAATGCTCTCATATCTTGAGGGGGGGGGCTCTGGTTTCACCTGCTTTTGGACAGGGTGAGTCAACGCAAAAAGGCTTTAAACTGTTCTGTACTTTCCAATTTACTTGACCCTCTATCTTTGCGAGGCGATGTTGGTGCTTCATCTCTATCGCCTATAGGTACTCATGCGGCAAGTGGCTCGAGGACTTATCACTCGCTACCACACCTTTAACGGACCCCTTCGTAGCACGAATAGTGCTTGTAATCTGCGCACTGAGTATGTGTTGACAATTGGTAACTCTATGGCTAGTTTGCTTGTGGTGCTTCCTTCTTTTCCCACCACCTCTGTTTTGTGGAATTCCTTTTTCCATCTTCTGTATTTCCTAATGAATTTAATCTCCTCACTTTAAAGCATAGCGTAATTTGCGCTGAGGTGACTTTTGAAGAGTAATACACCCCTCCTTGAATAGGGCCTCTGCCGTGAGTGGTGGTGACAACTGTAAAAAAAAAAATCCTGAATGGGCGATATGTGGCAGATGAACTGGAATCTCCCTAGTTC
>JABUQX010128448.1:0-12126 GCA_015478945.1 Trachelipus rathkii
AAAGTAAATGCGCTTCTCCGTAGAGCGAGAAAGTAGTCGAAAAGCAAAAATAGTTCAAAAAGACCAAAATGTCCGATGTAATTCAACGGACAAAATAGGATGTCGTGATAAAATAGCCAGCAAATATGCTTAAGTCTCGCAGGGAGAGACGTAGAGAGACCAAATAAGTCATGCATAACTAGAAGTGTATACACTATGCCGAAACGGAGAACAAATGGAGAAAAGTCTAAATGTCCGAACTAAGGAGCAGATTTTTGCACAATGAAAACAATCCGAAGTTAGAGACAAACAGATTAGATTCTCCGTTCAAAAATAGACGCGAGAAAGTACCCGCGTGTTCATCCCCGAAGGGGTAACGTGAGTGTGTTATTTGTTACATAAAGGACGAAATGGCGATCTGTACTCAAAAAGACCAAATGTCCCGACCAGAGACTTATAGTATCAAAAAAGACCAAAAATGTAACGAACGCCTCAGAACAAATCCCACTTTGTAACGCAAAAAAGACCGATATATTATAAGCCAAAATGTTACCGAAAGGGTTTTAGTTGGACTACATAATATAAACGAGTGTTCATATAAAAGACCAGGAAAATAGTTGTCCGATATTATCTATGTGGACACCTACTATTCATGAGCTCACAATAGTATCCCCAAGGGTGGTTCTTCCGAAGAACACAGTGGAGAACAGAATATAGGGTTAATCAAAGTTAGGCAAGAGAGATTACGAGTTAGAGAGTCCTGATGATAATTTGCCCACCGAATACGGAACAGATAGTAGTTTAAGATTCAGCCAGTCCACGTTGTTAAGTAAATGTTCAAGAGAATGATCACGAAAATTGTCGACCCGAACGGTACAAATTAGTCGCTTCAAGTGTTCAAGACCAGCCTAAGAGTCGCATTCTCCGATTACGGCAGACAAAATATTGCGAGCCAAAACGACCAAATGTCCGAACGAGCAAGAGCACCACACCACAAAGTATCCAACAGAACAAAAGAACACCACAACAGATCTACACAGGAGAACATCAAAACAAACGTAGTTGATAAAATACAAGACGCTTAAAAATAGAATTTCAAAAACTCGAAACCCCGGGACAAGAAACACCACAGCTGTAAATCAAACCTAAAAATTGAGAGAAAATCCCCACGAGTAATGTTAAAATGTCCGAGCTTAGAATGGGTGTTTACAAGTATAGTATTTCAATAAAGAAACACTTGAAAATGTCCTGCTAAGTTAAGAGCCTAACGGAACGTTCACAAATGATCTTGCCTTCAATTTCAACAAATAAGATAGAACACAGTATAAAATTGATTGTCTATCGGACTTATTAGCAGAGTTTAATCAATAGTTAGTATAGTACCATTCATAAATCCAAAGATAATTACCAAAACTGGTGATTGCACGACATTGAAAATTCAATAAAGCGCAGTATAACTTTACAATAAACCTACGAGCAATAAGTAATACCTAAATTAATAGAAAGGAAATCAAATAATAGCTCTAGAGACTAGGAGTACTATATACCTTCTAACCTCGTACGTAGGAAGTACTAACGATATAAATGGTAATCGAGAACAATTAATGTAGATTTAATAAAATTCTAATATCACAAAAAAAAAAGTTATGAAAAAAATAAACAAACAGTTCAACCGAACGCAACACAAGATGCTTTACACTCAAGAACACAATAACTAAACAAAATAAGTGTATTTCAGTGAGACAGCATAATGTGACATTCAAGCCAAGTCCGTCATCATTCAACACCACGAAAAACTATATATATAAGTACCATAAAATTATTACGTATAGTATTACTATATATATTAAAATATAGTTATATTCAAAAAGATCACATATTAAAATATTGATATTACCCGATTAATAAGAAGTTTAATAACTAATATAATATATAAAAATAATATATATATAATATCAATAATTATATATATATAAGACACTGAGAACGGATGATGCAGAGTATTGTAGGAAAGTTGTGAAAGGACCAAGGAAAGGGGCTGGTGCCATAGTTAACTCGACCCTTGATGGAATGTAAAAGTGACTAAGGCTTGACGTGCGCCCTATAGGAGCTTCTCAAACAAATGGAGTATTTGTATACTGTGTTAATGTATTATGTTTTCAAATAGACCAATAATGTTCCGAGTGAGAACCTATGGGTCTGGAAATAAGAAAACAAAAAGGGGGTTTTGTAGAAACAGTAATATAGGTAATTTTCTAATGAAGACAAATGTGTTCCAGAATGAGAGAGACGAAACCCAACACTTAAGGGAGATCGTTGTTGGTAAGAAGAATCTCAGTAAACACAAGGAAAATTTCAAAAACAAGACCAAATGTCCGAACGGTGCGTATCGCGTGGAGAGGGGACAAATAGTTCGACAGAAGATACCTAAAAGTGTTCCGAACGTCATGTGAAAAATAGTTTCAAAAAAGGGAGATCCGATGTCCGAACGTGGACAAATATTTCAAAAAGACGCGAATGTCCGAACGGTACAAAAAATAGTTCAGAAAAGAGCCAATGTCCACGGAAAAACGGTAGAACAAAATAGTTCAAAGACGCCCAAAGTCCCCGAACGGGACAAATAGTTCAAAAGACCAAATGTCCGAACGGAGGGGAGACAAACCAGTTCAAAAAGACCAATGTCCGAACGGACAAAATAGTTTCAAAAAGAACAAAGTCCGAACAACGGACGAATAGATCCAAAAGACCAATGTCCCGAACGGACAAGATAGTTGGTTTAAAAAAGACAGAATGGCCGAAGGGACAATGTTTCAAAAAAGACCAAATGTCCGAACGGATACAAATGAGTCTCAAGAGACCAATGTTGTCCGAAGACGGACAACATAGTTCGAGAAAGACAAAATTCGAAGACGGACAAAAAGTTCAAAAGACCAAATGTCCGAGACAGGACAAATAAGTTGTCAAAAAAGACCAAAATGTCCGTAACGGAAAATATGTTCGAAAGAACCAAAATGTTCCGAACGACAAAATAGGTTCAAAAGACCAAATGTCCGAACGGACAAATAGTTCAAAAAGAGCAAATGTCCGAACGGAACAAATAGTTCAAAAAGACCAAATGTCCGAACGGACCAATAGTTCAAAAAGACAAAATGTCCGAACAGACAAAAAGTTTCAAAAAGACCAAAATGTCCGAACGGACAAATTGTTCAAAAAAGACCAAATGTCCGAACGGACAAAATAGTTTCCAAAAAGACCAAATGTCCGAAAGTACAAATAGTTCAAAAAGACAAATTGTCCGAACGGACAAAAATTCAAAAAGGACCCAAATGTCCGAACGGACCAATAGTTCAAAAAAGAACAAATGTCCGAACGGAAAATAGTTTCAAAAAAGACCAAATGTTCCGAACGGAAAAAATAGTTCAAAGAAAACCAATGTCCGACGGACAAATAGTTCAAAAAGAACAAATGTCCGAACGGAAAAAATTCCAAAAAAGACCGGAATTCCCGAACGGACAAATAGTTCAAAAAGACCAATATGTCCAAACGGACAAATAGTTCAATAAAGACCAAATGGTCCAAACCGGACAAATAGTTCAAAAAGAACCAAATGTCCGAACGGACAAAATAGTCAAAAAGACCAATGTCCGAACGGACAAATAGTTCAAAAAGACCGAAATGTCCCGAAACGTGACAAATAGTTCGAAAAAGACCAAATGTTCCCGAACTCACAATAGTTACAAAAAAGACCAAATGTCCGACGGACAAAATAGTTCAAAAAGACAAATGTCCGAACGGACAAATAGTTCAAAAAGACCAAAAGTCCGAACGGACAAGAGTAAGTCAAAAGAGCCAATATGTCCGAACTTAACAAAATAGTTCAAAAAAAGACCAAATGTCCGACGGACAAAATGTTCAAAAAGACCAAATGTAAGAACGGAACAAATAGGTTCCAAAAAAGACCAAATGTCCCGAACGGACAAATAGTTTCAAAAAGACCAAATGGTCTGAACGGACAAATAGTCAAAAAGACCAAAATGTCGAGACGGACAAGTAGTTCAAAAAACAAAGTGGCCGAAACGGACAAGTAGTTAAAAAACGACCAAATTTTTCCGAACCTACAAATTAGTTCAAAAAGACCAATGTCCGAACGGACAAAATTAGTTCAAAAAAAGACCAAATGTCGGAATCAAGACAAATAGTTCAAAAGACCAAATGTCCGAAACGGACAAATAATTAAAGAAGCGCAAATTTCCGAACGCAAAATAGCTCAAAAAAGACCAAATGTGGCCGAACGGACAAAATAGTTCGAAAAGACCAAAATGTCCGCAAACGGACAAATAGTTCAAAAAAGACAAATGTCCCGAACGGACAAATAGTTCAAAAAGAACCAAATGTCCGAACGGGGACAAATAGTTCAAAAAGAAAAAATGTCCGAACGGACAAATAGTTCAAAAAGATCAAATGTCCGAACGGACAAATAGTTCAAAAAGACCAAATGTCCGAACGGACAAATTGTTCAAAAAGACCAAATGTCCGAACGGACAAATAGTTCAAAAAGACCAAATGTACGAAAGTACAAAAAGTTCAAAAAGACCAAATGTCCGAAAGGACAAAAAGTTCAAAAAGACCAAATGTCCGAACGGACCAAAAGTTCAAAAAGACCAAATGTCCGAACGGACAAATAGTTCAAAAAGACCAAATGTCCGAACGGACAAATAGTTCAAAAAGAACAAATGTCCGAAAGGAAAAATAGTTCAAAAAGACCGAATGTCCGAACGGACAAATAGTTCAAAAAGACCGAATGTCCGAACGGACAAATAGTTCAAAAAGACCAAATGTCCGAACGGACAAATAGTTCAAAAAGACCAAATGTCCGAACGGACAAATAGTTCAAAAAGACCAAATGTCCGAACGGACAAATAGTTCAAAAAGACCAAAATGTCCGATACGGACAAATAGTTAAAAAAAGACCAAATGGTCCGAACGGACAAATAGGTTCAAAAAGACCAAAGTCCGAACGGAACAAATAGTTTTTAAGACCAAATGTCCGAACGGACAAAATAGTTAATAAAGACCAAAATTGTCCGAACGACAAATAGTTTCAAAGAGACCAAATGTCTCGAACGGACAAATAGTTTCAAAAGGACCAAAATGGTCCGAAAAGAAAAAGTTCAAAAAAGAACAAATTGTCCAAACGGACAAATAGTTCAAAAAAAGAACCAAATGTCCGACGGAAACAAATAAAGTTCGAAAGACCAAGAATGTCCGAACGAAAATAGTTCAAAAAAAGACCAAATTCCGAACGGACAAATAGTCAAAAAAGAGCAAATGTCCGAACGGACAAATAGTTCAAAGACCAAAATGTCCGAACGGACAAAAATAGTTCAAAAAGGTCAAAATGTCCGAACGGACAAATGGTTCAAAAAGACCAAATGTCCGACGGACAAATAGTTTAAAAAAGACCGAATGTCCGAACGGACAAATAGTTTAAAAAAGACCAAATGTCCGAAAGTACAAATATTCAAAAAGACCAAAATGTCCGAAAGACAAAAAGTTCAAAAAGACCAAAAATGTCCGACGGACACAATAGTCAAAAAAAGAACCAAATGTCGAACGGTAAAAATAGTCAAAAAAGAACCAATGTTCGAACGGAAAAAATAGTTTCAAAAAAGACCAAAATGTCCGAACGGAACAAATAGTTCAAAAAAAGAACAAATGTCAGAAAACGGAAAAAAGTTCAAAAGACCGAATATGTCCGAACGGGACAAATAGTTCAAAAAGACCAAATGTCCAAAGCGGACAAATAGTTCAAAAAGACCCAATGTCGGAAACGACAAATAAGTTCAAAAAGACCAAAATGTCCGAACGGACAAATTGTTTCAAAAAAAACCATGTCCCGAACGACATAATAGTTAAAAAAAGGACCGAAATGTCCGAACGGACAAAGAGTTCAAAAAGACCAAATGTCCGAACGGACAAATAGTTCAAAAAGACCAAATGTCCGAACGGACAAATAGTTCAAAAAGACTAAATGTCCGAACGGACAAATAGTTCAAAAAGACCAAATGTCCGAACGGACAAATAGTTCGAAAAGACCAAAATGTCCGAACTTACAAATAGTTCAAAAAAAGACCAAAAGTCCGAACGGGCAAATAGTTCAAAAAGACCAATGTCCGAACGGACAATTAGTTCAAAAAGACCAAAATGTCCGAGCGGACAAATAGTTTCAAAAAAGACCAAATGTCCGACCTGACAAATAGTTCAAAAAGACCCAATGTCCGAACGGACAATATGTTCAAAAAAAGACCAAAATGTCCGAACGGAAAAATAGTCAAAAAGACCAAAATGTCCGAACGAAAAATTATAAAAAAAAACCAAAATTTCCAAAGGAAAAAATCTCAAAAAGACAAAATGTCCGCGAACGGACAAAATAGTTCAAAAAGACCAAATGTCGAACGGACAAATAGTTCCAAATGTCCGAACGGACAAAATAGTTCAAAAAAAAGACCAAATTCCGAACGGACGAAACAGTTCAAAAAGACCACAAATGTCCGAACGGACATAAGTTCAAAAAGAAACAAAATGTCCCGAACAGAACAAATAGTTCAAAAAAAAAAATGTCCGATACGGACAAATTAATTCTAAAAAGAATCCAGAACGTCCAAACGGACAAATAGTTCAAAAAAGACCAAATGTCAAGAAACGGACAAAATAGTTCAAAAAGACCAAAATGTCCGAACGGACAAATAATTCAAAAAAGACCAAAATGTCCGAACGGACAAATAGTTTCAAAAAAAGACCAACATGTCCGAACCGACCAAAAAGTTCAAAAAAGACCAATTGTCCGAAAGGGACATATAGTTCAAAAAGACCAAAATGTTCCGAAAGGACATATATTTCCAAAAAGACCAAAATGTCCCCGAACGGACAAAATAGTTCAAAAAGACCAAAATGTCCGAACGGACAAACAGTTTAAAAAAAAGACCAATGTCCGAACGGACAAATAGTTCAAAAGCCAAATGTCTGAATAAACAAGCTTGGTCTCAATTGTCTAAAATTCCGAATGGACAAATAGTTTCCCAAAAGTTAAATGGCCGAACTGACATTATTTTCAAAATCATAAAATTTTAAAATGGCCTACTAGTTCAAAAGACAAATGTCCGAACGATACCAAATAGTTCCAAAAAGACAAAAATGTCCGAACGGACCAAATAGTTCAAAAAAGACCAAATGTCCGAAAGGACAAATAGTTCAAAAAGACCAAATGACCGAACGACAAATAGTTCAAAAAGACCCAATGTCCGAACGGACAAATAGTTAAAAAAGACCAATGTTCGAACAGACAAATAGTTCAAAAAAAGACCAAAATGTCCGAACGGACAAATAGTTCAAAAAAGACCAAATGTCTGAACGGACAAAAATAGTTCAAAAGACCAAATGCCGATCGGACAAATAGTTCAAAAAGACAAATGTCTGAACGGACAAACAGTTCAAAAAAAGACCAACTATCCGAACGGACAAATTAGTTAAAGAAGGAACCAAAATGTCCGAACTGGACAAAGAGTTCAAAAAGGACAAATTTCCGAACGGACCAAATGAGTTCAAAAAGAAAAATTGTCCGAACGGACAAATAGTTCAAAAGACCAAATGTTCCGAACGGACCAAAATAGTTTCAAAGAAGACCAAATGTCTGAACGGGGACAAATAGTTCAAAAAAGCCAAAATGTTCGATCGGACAACAATAGCTTCAAAAAAGCGAAAATTTCAGAAACGGAACGAAACAGTTCAAAAAGACCACTTCCGAAACGGTACAAATTAGTTCAAAAAGATGGAAATGTTGAACGGAAAAAATAGTTCAAAAAGATCCATAATTGTCCGAACGGACAAATAGTTCAAAAAGACAAATGTCCGAACGGACAAATAGTTCAAAAAGACCAAATGTCCGAACGGACAAATAGTTCAAAAAGACCAAATATCCGAACAGACAAATAGTTCAAAAAGACCAAATGTCTGAACGGACAAATAGTTCAAAAAGACCAAATGTCTGAACGGACAAATAGTTTAAAATTCAATTTGAATTTTTTGAACGGAACAAATAGTTCAAAAAGACCAAATGTGTTGAACGGCCAAAAAATGTTCAAAAAGACCTCAAAATACCGAACGGACCAAATAGTTAAAAAAGACCAAATGTCCGAACGGACAAATAGTTCAAAAAGACCAAATGTCCGAACGGACAAATAAATAGTTAAAAAAAAAAACAAATGTCTGAACGGAACAAATAGTTCAAAAAGACCAAATGTCCGAACGGACAAATAGTTCAAAAAGACCAAATATCCGAACGGACAAATAGTTCAAAAAGACAAAATGTCCGAACGGACAAATAGTTCAAAAAGACCAAATGTCCGAACGGACAAATAGTTCAAAAAGACCAAATGTCCGAACGACAAATAGTTCAAAAAGACGAAATGTCCCAACGGACAAATAGTTCAAAAAGACCAAATGTCCGAACGGACAAATAGTTCAAAAAGACCAAATGTCCGAACGGACAAATAGTTCAAAAAGACCAAATGTCCGAACGGACAAATAGTTCAAAAAAAAGACAAAATAGTTCGAACGGGACAAATAGTTCAAAAAAGACCAATGTCCGAACGGACAAATAGTCAAAAAGACCAAATGTCCGAACGGAGAAAAAGTTTCAAAAAGACCAAATGTCGACGGACAAACAGTTCAAAAAGACCAAAGTCTGAACGGACAAATAGTTTAAAAAGACCAAATGTCCGAAACGGACCAAATAGTTTCAAAAATACCAAATGTCTGAACGGACAAACAGTTCAAAAAGACCAATGTCCGAACGGACAAATAGTTAAAAAGACCAAATGTCCAACGGACCAAATAGTTCAAAAAGGACCAAATGTCCAGAACGGAACAAATAAATGTTTAAGAGAGTGAGGCGCGAAATGGGGCGCACGGGACAAATAGTTCAAAAAGACAAAATGTCGAACGGACAAATAGTTCCAAAAGACCAAATGTCCGAACGGAAACAAATAGTTCAAAAAGACAAAATGTCCGAACGGACAAATAGTTCAAAAAGACCAAATGTCCGAACGGACAAATAGTTCAAAAAGACCAAATGTCCGAACGGACAAACAGTTACAAAAAAAACAAATGTCCGAACGGACAAATAGTTAAAAAAAAAAAAAATGTCGAACAGGAAAACAGTTAAATAAAAAACGAAAGTCCAAAACGGACAAAATAGTTAAAAAAGGAACCAAATGTCCGAACGGACAAAATAGTTCAAAAAGACCAAATGTCTGAACGGACAAACAGGTTTTTCAAAAAAGACCAAATGTCAGAACGGACAAAATAGTTCAAAAAGAAGCCCAAATGTCCGAACGGACAAACAGTTAAAAAAAAAACAAATGTCCGAACGGACAAATAGTTCAAAAAGACCAAATGTCCGAATGGACAAAAAGTTCAAAAAGACCAAATGTCCGAACGGACAAATAGTTCAAAAAGACCAAATGTCCGAACGGACAAAAAGTTCAAAAAGACAAAATGTCCGAACGGACAAATAGTTCAAAAAGACCAAATGTCCGAACGGACAAACAGTTCAAAAGACGAAATGTTCGAACGGACAAATAGTTCAAAAAGACCAAATGTCCGAACGGACAAATAGTTCAAAAAGACCAAATGTCCAAACGGACAAATAGTTCAAAAAGACCAAATGTCTGAAGGGATAAATAGTCAAAAAGACCAAATGTCCAAACGGACAAATAGTTCAAAAAGACCAAATGTCTGAACGAACAAACAGTTCAAAAAGACCAAATGTCCGAACGGACAAATAGTTAAAAAAGACCAAATGTCCGAACGGAAAAAATAGTCCAAAAAGACCAAATGTCCGAACGGACAAATAGTTCAAAAAGACCAAATGTCCGAAGGGACAAATAGTTCAAAAAGACCAAATGTCCGAACGGACAAATAGTTCAAAAAAAAAATGTCCGAACGGACAAATAGTTCAAAAAGACAAAATGTCCGAACGGACAAATAGTTCAAAAAGACCAAATGTCTGAACGGACAAATAGTTCAAAAAGACCAAATGTCTGAATGGACAAACAGTTCAAAAAGACCAAATGTCCGAACGGACGAATAGTTCAAAAAGACCAAATGTCCGAACGGACAAATAGTTTCAAAAAGACCAAATGTCCGAACGGACAAATAGTTCAAAAAGACCAAATGTCCGAACGGACAAATAGTTCAAAAAGACCAAATGTCCGAACGGACAAATAGTTCAAAAAAGACCAAATGTCCGAACGGACAAATAGTTCAAAAAGACCAAATGTCCGAACGGACAAATAGTTCAAAAAGACCAAATGTTCGAACGGACAAATAGTTCAAAAAGACCAAATGTCCGAACGGACAAATAGTTCAAAAAAGACAAAATGTCCGAACGGACAAATAGTTCAAAAAGACCAAATGTCCGGATCGGACAAATAGTTAAAAAAGACCAAACGTCCGAACGGACAAATAGTTCAAAATGACCAAATGTCCGAACGGACAAATAAATAATTCAAAAAGACCAGATGTCCGAACGGACAAATAGTTCAAAAGACCAAATGTCCGAACGGACAAATATTCAAAAAGACCAAATGTCCGAGCGGACAAATAGTTCAAAAAGACCAAATGTCCGAACGGACAAATAGTTCAAAAAGACCAAATGTCCGAACGGACAAATAGTTCAAAAAGACCAAATGTTCGAACAGACAAATAGTTCAAAAGACCAAATGTCCGAACGGACAAATAGTTCAAAAAGACCAAATAGTCCGAACGGACAAAAATAGTTCAAAAAGACCAAATGTCCGAACGGACAAATATTTCAAAAAGACCAAATGTCTGAACGGACAAATAGTTCAAAAGACCAAATGTCCGAACGGACAAATAGTTCAAAAAGACCAAATGTCCGAACGGACAAATAGTTCAAAAAGACCAAATGTCCGAACGGACAAATAGTTCAAAAAGGCCAAATGTCCGAACGGACAAATATTTCAAAAAGACCAAATGTCCGAACGGACAAATAGTTCATAAAGACCAAATGTCCGAACGGACAAATAGTTCAAAATGACCAAATGTCCGAACGGAAAAATAGTTAAAAAAGACCAAATGTCTGAACGGACAAATAGTTCAAAAACAAATGTCCGAACGGACAAATAGTTCAAAAAGACCAAATGTCCGAACGGACAAATAGTTTTCAAAAAGACGAAATGTCCGAACGGACAAATAGTTCAAAAAGACGAAATGTCCAACGGAAAAATAGTTCAAAAAGACCAAATGTCCGAACGGACAAATAGTTCAAAAAAACCAAATGTCCGAACGGACAAATAGTTCAAAAAGACCAAATGTCCGAACGGACAAATATTTCAAAAAGACCAAATGTCCGAACGGACATATATTTGGTCTTTTTGAACTATATGTCCGTACGGTACAAATAGTTCAAAAAGACTAAATGTCCGAAAATTTTAGAACGGACAAATAGTTCAAGAAGACCAAATATCCGAACGGACAAATAGTTCAAAAAGACCAAATGTCCGAACGGACAAATAGTTCAAAAAGACGAAATGTCCGAACGGACAAAATAGTTCAAAAAGACGAAATGTTTGAACGGACAAATAGTTCAAAAAGACCGAATGTCCGAACGGACAAATAGTTAAAAAGACCAAATGTTCGATCGGACAAATAGTTCAAAAAGACTAAATGTCCGAACGGACAAATAGTTCAAAAAGACCAAATGTCCGAACGGACAAATAAATAGTTCAAAAAGACCAAATGTCCGAACGGACAAATAGTTCAAAAAGACCAAATGTCCGAACGGACAAATAGTTCAAAAAGACCAAATGTCCGAACGGACAAATAGGTTCAAAAAAGACCAAATATCCGACACGGACAAATAGTTAAAAAAGACCAAATGTCCGAACGAACAAAAAGTTCAAAAAGACCAAATGTCCGAACGGACAAATAGTTCAAAAAGATCAAATGTCTGAACGGACAAAAAGTTCAAAAAGGACCAAATGTCCGAACGGACAAATAGTTTCAAAAAGACCAAATGTCTGAATGGACAAAAGTTCAAAAAGACCAAATGTCCGACATGACAAA
>JABUQX010128449.1:0-5000 GCA_015478945.1 Trachelipus rathkii
AGAGCATAGAGATATTAAAATCAGTAGCACACCGTTGAGAGCGTATAACGATAAAACAAAAAAATATCTTCTTTGATTAAATTAACTCTACATTCTTACATAGAGCTCTCGCACTCACTTATATGTCGCGGCTCAGTGTCACATAAATCTGCGTTTGATTTGTTTAGAACTTATAGATGGCGATAATAGTACTTATTTTTTTTTCTCTCTCGTCAGTTAAACTTACTCAGCTATCTAGTACAACTTAAGGGGTATTACTCTTAGTCCGCTACCTTGTATGGGAGGGGTTAAGGCTAAGCTTCTTCACTACTAATTCGAGGGGCTCTGGGTTTCATATATAGTTGTACCCGGGCTTTTGGAATCAGGCTGTACGTCGTTCACATCACCATACGAAAGGCTTAAATTAACTTGTTTACTGTAGCTTTCCTAGTTTCAGTATTGACTTACTACTCCATGGCTATTTTTTTGCGGAGTCGATGTTGGTGGGTCTTATTTTACTTGCTTCTATCGTTCTATTCTATCTTTCGTCACTATGAGGCTTCACGATAACCTATTATGGTATATTTATTATATAGTGTATTCATCGGCGCCGTCGTCCACCACTACTAGCCTTAATATACGCACCGTGATCATAATAGCTGCTTAACCGACGGAACTTTATCTAACTCATTTGACCGCTGCTCAACTCAAAACCTATCACCACCTTTACGACCGTCCACTTCAATTGATCAATCGGAATGATTACCAAAACCTCCTCGCCAATAGAGTTTTAAGCTGTTTGATAATTCTAGTGATAAGACGGTCCACGGCTAAGTGTGAGCACATTCACCTTTGGGCGGGCTGAGTTCATTTCTTTTATCTTCTAATTCCTAGCCACTTTCATTGCTGCCATGGAATTTTCTCTCAATTCTATCGCTCTTCTCCTGCTGTATTTTAAAATCTCATCACTCTTATTTAAAGTACTGCGTCTGTGCTCATACCTGCGTAAGTGGGCTAGAGGTGAGTATATTTATTGCGCAGTAATAGCCAGACCAGCCCTTCTTTCAATATGGCTAAATGCCATTAGAGTGGTCGGTTAGACATAAGCTGTAAAAAAATAATAAATAAAACTTCTGTTTTTTTCCTGATGATAATAAGTGTCCAAAAACTTGAAGAACCGATTTTCTCTGTAAAAACATAACTCCATTCAAGCTAGATTTGGCAATGGTTTACTTAACTTTTAGAAGTGAACTCTAGCAACGCAATAAAGTGATATTGTGCTGTTGGCTTTTTCCAAAACCAATTCCCGGATCATAAACAATGCTTGAACATAATTCCTACTCTAAAAAATTTCAATTTGTATCTAGTTAAATCTGTCTCTATATTACATTATCAGTATTCAGGCAGGATATAAAGAACCACTAACATCTTTATTTGTTTTATAATAATTGGAATAATAAATTACTTATAGCTTCTGTTGGGAGTTATTTATTTTTTGAGGCTGGCAGAACACTATAACTTACGAGGTTATGATTCTCTCGGAGTAGTATATTATAATAGTGGAGCGTTATAATGTATATAATATATTATAATCAGATTTTATCATTAATCCTTTAGTATGCTTTAAACTCACAAATCAATTTAGATATTCAATCACTATATAAATATTGCTTTCTATAGATTATTGTTTATCTAGTATGAAAATAGTATGTTCCTTTATATCGTACCCTCATAGTGATATAATAAACTACTCTAAAATATTGTATTTATACATATAACCTAAGTTTCTTCAGGAATCTTATCCCTAAAAATCAATATTATCTTTTTTCTATAGTTTCTTTTACTTTACCACTATATTTCTGTTCTAGCTTCGTTAAAAAATAATATACACTTAGCTCTTATTTTGCACTTTCTACACTCAATTTATACCTTTCTCTTGTTTTACTTACTCATGACATACACTCACCTATACTGCATTGTCGTAGTGAACGTCATATTATAATTATACCTATATATATATTATTATTAAAAACTATTATGGTATTGGTAATAATTCTGCTCTCAGATCCAATACTTCCTTCTAATTTAATTTAAATAGATTTTTTACGAAGTTACTCATTTATTCACCACTTTATTCCAAATCAATTATGCTTTGCACAAAGTTCTTTTTTCATGAGAAAAATATATAGAATTTTATTTTTTCTTTTTTCATACTATATGTGCTTTAAAATACTGAAAAGGCTTAATAGTGCTGATCAATCATTTTCTTAACTTTTATGGTGCTTGAGTAAGTGCGTTCCTGATCTGCTCTCTGCCTTGTCTGAAACTATTTCATCTCTTGACAATTACCAAGTTATATCACTTATCTAATATATCTAGGATAGAGCTAACGATCATCTATATAAATCAACCTGTGGTCAGAAAACGTAGAATTCTCCTCTAGAACCTCATTAATACATAAATACGTTCTCTATGCTTTTAATTTCTATTTATTTATATCCAAGATTCAAATAATATATTATTCATAACTTACCTCCTAATAGCTTGGCTATTTTCCCTTAAGGGAGTCACCTCTGTCTAAGCAGATCTTCACATTAAACCCTCACTGGGCTGTTTTATATTACTGTCTCTTGGATCTTGTTGTACTAATATTGGTTATATTTTATTATTATTGGTGATAACTTTTTAGCTCTCATTGACTCACTCATGTGAATAATATCTACGTAGTTTGATTAAAGTATTCAAGTTTAAAAGCTTTGGTATTATCCAAACATTACTTTACTATCATTAGATATATCCTTCTCTTTCTCTCTGTAACTTACTCCTGATTTTCTCAATTGTTATACAGCAGTGTGATGTAGAACTGTCGGCGTTCATTACTCATATTCGAATATGTTATTAGTATAATTTATTTCCTTAATTAAAGTTATCCGGTTACTGTACTTATTCTTGAACTTTCCATTATATAAACACTTTATTATCCATCTGTTAACTTCAAGAACCTTCTTAATATATAAAACTTAATTACTCATTTACTGCTGATTTAGATTAAACCACCTGTTTATATATTATATACTACCTTTCATTTTCTAAAATCTTAAAGCAACATCACATAATTAATTTGAAATTGCCGCGATAAAGGGTGCTTCATGAGGAGCAACTGACCTCTAGGGAGGTTGTCTGTACACATGCGGGTAGGCAGGGGTAGGTAGCTCCCTTACCCCAATATTTGTCATTCACTCCTCTTCTATCTTTAAGTGAAAAATGAAGAAATTGTATATATAATGGGTATAACTTTCAAGTATACTTCAATATATAGAAAATAATCTTCTATTTTGGCCTGATAATGCTATAATACAGAAATAACCACTGATATTAAGATTAACTAATTTCAACACGAGAAAAATTTAACTACTTTTTACGTAATCACCCTATTTAAATCTCAACAAAAATTTTTACAATATATTTGAAATATCGCGAGATAAATCTCTGTTCATATAATCTATCTTCTTATAGCACGTATTACTTAACAAGTAGCCTCTATAGGATATTTTGGAAGGCGGGGGCGTACTGCTGTAGCATTTATCTCACGTGATTGTTTTTTTTCACTTAGAAAATATTGAATAATCGGATTGATAACATAAAGCCAAGCGTCATATACCCTTATGACTGAGAGCTCTCGCAGTGTCTGTAGGATAGGAATATATTAGTATGTCTCAAAATTTAAGGTACGTGAGTAGCTAAGTAAAGGCTCTTCGCGAGGCACTCTCATGCACTAGAGTCGAGTGAAGAGTAATCGCAAAGATATCAATTGTATATATAAATGTGATATGATGTTATACTACATATGCTCTGCTCTCTCTCTCTCTCTCTCTCTCTTCTCGTTTATTTCTGTCGTCGTCGTACATTATCTATTTATTTTCTTTACACACATTTAACTACTCTTCTCTCTCTCATGACATCTCTGCTGCCTCAAAACATAATACATATTAATCTCCTAAATTCTATCAAAAACGCATTATTTCATCTCTCTCTCTCATGCAATATATCTTTTAACTGCTAGTCTATTGAAAATTCTAGCTATATTGAGTCTAATATTACATATCTTAGATAGTTCTTATTTTTTATTTTATTTTCGATGATATAGACATTTACTATCATTAATAGTTGCAAGTAAATATGATGATAGAACTAATAAAAGATGATAATAACTATACTATTATGTTTTGGGGTGCAGTATGTGAAAGCATAATTGTCTCTAACAAATTATTAATTATAATCTGTCTGAGATCGTGTACAAAATGTGGTGATGTGTCACTAATTCTATAGGGAGTCTATAAATGAACAGGCGCTTATTGTGACCTAACTTAATAATTGTAATTATATGCAAATAATTATGTGTTATTCCATAGTAAGAATTCATTATCTACAGTTTATAAGCTTGGCATGATTCATTGTTGCTTTTTATGACCTTTAATAAAAGTAAATTTTATATAAGAGATTTATTACACTCAGGATTTATACGCAGGAAACTACTCACTCAGTGGGCTTAAAGGATGTTTTAGAAGGTCATTTTATAAACTGAAAGATACTTATATGTGCGAGGGAAACACTTATGGTATATAGTCATTCCTGTTACTGACAAGTTCTACATAACACATAATAACATAAGCTTTATTCAAAACGATGACTGGAAAATAATTTAAATCTTAATCATTCCTTCAAATAACACTATTCAAGGAACGACAGCTCATTAGTAAACGGGTAAAAGATATATGAGTATAACTATTTCGGAAATAATTAAAATAACATGTCACTTAATAATAAATTTGGATCAAGACCATTTTACTGACATAAATAATTAATAAATAAAATATTAAATAAATAAATAAATATATAAATTTAACATTACATAAACTGTCAAATACTTTATAACAGTACTCTATTTTATACCGACTTATTAAGTATATATAGAAATGGAGTTATACCTACTTGACTATTATTATATTTCTCACTATAGT
>JABUQX010128449.1:10000-24040 GCA_015478945.1 Trachelipus rathkii
CATATTAAAGACTTGCTTTTGAAATAATTAATTTGTTGATAAGATAAAAAGGATTAAGAATGTGACGCCGCTCTGTCTTTTTGCTTGAATTTATATTTTTTATTTTCAATATTTCTTTTATATTTTATTGTGTTTTAATAATTTGTAAAAAAATTTTAGTTCTGAAGAGGAGAAAAAGGATATGTCTCGAAACGTAAACTTGTTCTCGTTTAGTTATTTTTCTTAATATTTTTCCTTTATTTATTTTTTGAAATATTTTTCAAAATATTATTTTTAATATATATAATATATTATATATATATATATATATTATATATAATATTATATTATTTATATATATAATATAATATATATATATATATATATTAATATATATATATATATATATATATATATATATATATATATATATATATATATATATAGGTTTAGGGGATTTTTTTTTTTTTTTTTGAGAAAAAAAAAAATTTTGATTTTTTTTTTTTTTTTTTTGGATTCTTTGGAGATTCGTGACGGTCACGCGAAAAATATAATTTGGTAAGCAAAACCTTTTTTTTTAAAGTTTTGAATTAGGTATATTTTTTTAACCTAAACCCGTATATCTGAAGTTAAAATTTTAAAATAGGGCTTATAGTCCTGTGACACAATGAAAACTGCAACACAACAATCGCTTATTTATGTCATAAGTGTTGTGTTTGCTTTTTCTAAATTTTAAGTAAACAAGGTCGAATACATGATTTTTGCTTGACATTTTTATTGTGTAGCAAATTTGAAACAGAGTAGCCTTACTATGATATTATTATTCTAATTTTTTATTTCTATTGAAGTTAAATCACTTAAATATCCAAATAACTTAAAAAATATTTATAAAAAAGCAAAAAATCAAAAATAGGAAAAAATCATGATTTTTTGGAGCAAAAAATCAAGTGAAAAAATCAGTTGAAAAAATCAATTGATTTTTTCCGTGCCATCCCTGATATATATATTGAAGCTCTGGGGTATTGTTGTTGTTTGCAGACAGAAACTTCTTGCTTATGGTTGTGAAACAAGCAGGGTTGGGGATTTTTTGGATTTTTTGAGAAAAAAATCAATTATTGATTTTTTGGATTTTTTGGATTTTTTTTGATTTTTTGAGAATCGTGACTTCACGCGAAATATAATTTGTAAACAAACTTTCTTTTTAAGTTCGATTAAGCATTATTTTTAACCCTAGGCCATATATCTGTTCAAAATCTTAAAATAGGGCTTATAGTCTATGACACAATGAAACAGCAACACTAAAGATTGTTATTTGTAATAATGATAATATATTACATCAGAAATAAAAGAAACATGTTTGAAACATGATCTTTTGTTGACATTTTTATAGTGTAGAAACTTCTAACCGCCATTTATCTTACGCTAAGCACGCGGATTTTTCGTCATCTTATTGTTGAATTAATTTATTAAATAAACATTAAAATAACATCTTTATAAAGAACTTTTTGTACTGTTTTATGCGGTGAGTGCAGTGAGCCAAAAATATTTAATATATTATGCAAAAATTAAAATAATTAAGTAGGCCCCAGGTGTGAAGTGACTATTGTAACAGTTTTATATTGTATATTTTACCATCTATTTTTAGCTAGTCTATTCATGGTAGCAAGCCTTGGGTTAGACATAAACCAAGGTATAATTCTTCCTCAGGGCTTTCCTAGTAGGGAACCTACGCTCAAATTTCCTTCTGTAAATACTTTTCCAAATGCAAGTAGGCCGATGTAGGTCCTACTTGTTTATGTTAAATAACCGCTATTTATTTATTTATTTATTTATTACTATCATTATTTATATATGATCATTATCTGTATTAGCATATTATTTATTTTTATTTATTACCCAGGACGTCTGGGGTTTCTATTACAGGCTACATTTCCTGCTGAAAAAAATATACGCTCAAAATTGCTACCTTGTTTCCAGGGATGGCACGGAAAAAATCAATTGATTTTTTCAACTGATTTTTTCACTTGATTTTTTGCTTTTTTTGATTTTTTGCTTTTTTATATATTTTTTTTAATTTTTTTTGGATATTTAAGTGATTTAATTTCAATAGAAATAAAAAATTAGAATAATAATATCATAGCAAAGCTACTCTGTTTCAAAAGAAGAGCGAAATAAAGTGTTGCCATCTCAAATAAATTTCGATAAATTTTTGAACACAGTTTATAAATTAAAGTGCGCAATTTTATTTTGTTTATTAGTGTTGCTTGCTATTATAGAGGTCATTCATGACCTCCGTCACTCCAGGTACTCCCCTGCAGTGCTAAAGGCACGATACCTTAATCCAAATAGCGCGCCAGCCATCGAATGTGCCTACCTCTGCTCGATAGTCTAGTAGGAGCTTGGGATGGAGTCTGGACAGGATTCCCAGTTTGCGAACGCTTGATCGGGTGAGTCGGAACGTATGCTTGTGTCGTAGGAGTAGCCCGAGGTGGAGCTGGAGGTGAAGAATCCTGAGCCGGAGTGGAGGAAGGCAAGGGTGACGATGACCGTGCGGGTGGGGTCTGAGCCGGTCGTATTGGTGCTGTTGTCAGAGGAGAAGGAGGGGGAGGAGGATAAGGAAGATGATCAGGAAAAGGGAGAGGGGAGGAGTAGAAGGAGGAGGAAGACGATGCCAGGAGGAGAGATAGGAAACGTTAAAGACGAGTTGAAAGGGGAGAAAGTCGAAACAAAGGGTAAGCGTCAGGGTCGAGAACAGGAAGGGGATTCGCCTCGAAGAAAGCAGGCTTAAGGTGGTCGATCGAAACGACTTCTGTGCGTGTGGGACGTTGGATCGTGAAGAATTTCTCCTTCCTAAGTATCACTGGTGTAATGAATTTTTTTTTTATTTGCATTCATGACCAGTAATTGATTTAATAACTGTAATCTTCATTCCCTTTTTCCCATTTAAATTCCCGTTAAATGATACCGTTAGGTTTTGTAGCGTTTGGCAAAGGTACAGTTGTTTCATTCCATTTGTGATGATATACGAACTTTTTACGTTAAATTAATAGCTTGTACACTGATTTCGAATTTCTTAAAATGTTTATTATCTTTTTTATACTTTAAGTTTCCCTTTTAAAAGTTCCGGTTTTTAATATTTCTTTAAAGAACTGGATTACGACATTTTTTTTCTAAATTTGTCACGATTTTCTTGGAGGTCTGTACTTCTGAGGCAATGTCTTTGTTACTGTATTTTTGGTGTTTGGAGTTTACCTTGCTTATTAAGTTAAAGTGATAATATTTCCTTTATTAAGGTTCGTTTACTGATTACGTAATAAATAAACTCATTCTTTTTATATTCTAAAAAGCCTTCATTTGAAATATTTCCGTGTTAAGTATTTCCAATCCCTTTGTTTGAACACTTCATTTAGGCTTTTTAATATATTAAAATTAAATATTTCTTTAACCAAAAACAAGGTTTAATCATGTATTTTTTATTGATCGAATATACTGATACTATGAGGACGAAATTTCATTTAAGAGTAAAAAACCTTTGGTCCTGAAACACACATTTCTTAAAGTTGGAAGCCAATTGTTGAGCTTTTGACAAATTACTTTTCGGTTGAGTTGCGCCGTATATAAAGTATGTTTGAATTTTCCGCGAGCCTTTTGTCTATTTTTATCCGTAAGTGAAGGATGTGTTAAACCACTTAATGACTACTAATTGTTTGTGACCCTTTCACTTGAACTAGAAGGACGTGTATTGATTTCCTTAAAAGTTATTGGTTTTGACCTTTCATTTTTTTTAGTAAAATGTGTCATTAGGCCATAAAGACAATTGATATTTTATTGTAAGTTTGACCTCATATTATTTAATGATGACCGTCTCTGATGATTCCATTGCATTTAAATTATGAATGGATATTTTATAGGTTCTATGGTAACCTTATTTCCCTTTGATTCTCTCGGTGAGTAATACTAGGTAGTTAAATATTTTTTTTTTTTTTATATATTTTTAATTGTTTTTTTTTTTTTTTTTTTTTTTTGTTAAAGGTCGTGATATTGATGAATTTATTTAAGGTTTAAAATCTTGTTTACGATACATATATATTTTTTTTTTCCTTTATTAGTGTATTTGTATTTCCTTTTATTATTAATATTATTAGTATTAGTAGTAATAACGTTCCTTCACTGCATGAAAGGGGTATTTATATTTTCTTCGATCAGAATACTCCCCCGCCTTATATTTTCTAGGTTTGGACGATGGGGCGTGTTGTGTTATGGTAGAATATTGACATTCTGATTAGTAGAAGGATCCATTGGTCTCTCTGTGCATTTTCCCCGTTGTTGGTGAAGGATCTTTTGACTTGAAGAAGGATCTATTGGTCCCCTTTGTATTTCCCGGTTGTTGGTGGATGACTTTCCGGATCAGAAGAAGGATCTCTTAGTCCTTTTGGTGAGCAATATTGAGTTGAATATCTATTTTTTTATTTTTTTATTTATTTTATTTTATTTTTTATTGCCCCCTTTTTTTCTTTTCCACTGAAAGGTTTTATTTTTGTAATAAATTTTCACACCAAGATGATATTTAGTAGTGTAGTTAATGTTTAAAATTAGGTTTACAATGTTTTACCTTCATTAGTGTATTTCTTGTTATTGGTGTATTATTATTATTATTATTATTATTATTATTATTATTATTATTATTATTATTATTATTATTATTATTATTATTATTATTATTATTATTATTATTATTATTATTATTATTATTATTATTATTATTATTATTATTATTATTATTATTATTATTATTATTATTATTATTATTATTATCATTATTATTATTATTATTATTATTATTATTATTATTATTATTATTATTATTATTATTATTATTATTATTATTATCATTATTATTATTATTTATTATTATTTTCTTTTTAATATTTTTATATGTTTCCATATATATAATTAATATATTTATATATATATATATATATATATATATATATATATATATATATATATATATATATATATATATATATATATATATATAATAATATATATATATATATATATATATATATATATATATATATATATATATATATATATGATATATATATAATAATAATAATAAATATATATGTTATATAATTTATATATATATATATATATATATATATATATATATATATATATATATATATATATATATATATATATATATATATATATATATATATATAGTGGTACTGATTATAGCCGCTTTGTGGTACGGTATAGCCGCTGTGTGGTACATTATAACCGCTGTGTGAGGGTACTGTATAGGCGCTGCGTGGGGTTCAAAAAAATAGACACATTGTCTTCAATTCCTGTACAAGGACTCAAAAATCCCCGCAATTTCGTATTGTGCTGTGGTTTTGCCTTCTTCCTTCCTTCTTCCCTTTCCAAATTCTTACCTTCTCCTCTCTCCACAATTTCTTTTCTCTTGCTTCATTCTCCTGCACTCGTCATGGTTGAGACGGGTTCCACTCCTTCCCCTACTCCCACGCATGTTCGTCTTCCTCCCTTCTATTCACACCACCCTGAGCTATGGTTCTCTATCGTTGACGGTATTTTGCGCACCGTCAGCGATGAACAGACAAGATACAGTATTGTTCTGTCTTTCTTGCCCGAAGATGTCTCGCTCCGTATCAGAGACTCCATTCCCACCTTATCTTCTTCTGACACTCCTTACACTGCTCTTCGAGATCTTTTGGTCTCTCGTATGGCTCCTACACAGGAAGCAAAGTATGAGGAGTTGCTACGTGGCACCTCGCTGGGAGATCAGAAGCCTTCTGATCTCCTGGTTCAAATGCTGTCCTTGTTAAGTGGTCCTCCCACTCCCCAGGAATCAGGTTTCATCCGCACACTTTTTGTGCAGAAACTGCCTCATGACGTACAATATTTTCTGGCATCTATGGACCCGAAGCTTTCTCTTCAGGAGGTAGCAGAGAGGGCAGATGGTCTCCTGCGCCGTTTCAACTCCAATGCCCCTACTATTTCTGCTATTTCTGCCCCTGTGACTGTCTCCTCTTCTCCTGCAGCTCAGGCATTTCCCCTTCCTTCTACCTCTTTGCCTCCCCTGTCTTCTTCGCTTTCTTCTCCTTATACTTTTTCTTCCCCCACCCCTGCGGTTTCTTCGGTTCCCTCTTCCGCTGCTGCTGCTTCTTCTTCTTACCCGGTGTACCAGCCCCATCCCTCGTACCCCTGGTCCATCTCCAGCGCCTCTCACGACCCCTGTTCATCCCGATTTTCGGGTATAGAGGCTCGTCTTTCTACTTTGGAACATGGCATGGCAGACATCAAGGCGGAGCTGATGTCCATCTCCGCCATGCTGCGGTCTCCAAGGGACTCTCGTTCCCACAACCGCTCCTCTTCAGGTCGTCGCTTCTCCTGACCGTTCTCCCACCCCAGGCCCTCAGCAATATCCAAATGGGTATTGTTTTTACCACTACCGGTTTGGCCTGAAAGCGAAAAGGTGCAACCAACCCTGCACTTTTTCGGGAAACCCTCTAGCCAGCGGTTCATAAAGGCGGTGGATCCAGCTGGCCACCCCTCCGTTTGTTCTTCCTCTCCGCCTTCTTCGTCTCAGGATGTCCTGCGCCTTTTCGACAGGTCCACAAACCTCTTCTATCTTATCGATACCGGAGCCTCGTATTCTTTGCTACCTCGAGATGCTACCCAGAAGTCCGCTGTTCCTCTTCCTGACCGGGCTCTTTACGCTGCAAATGGTAGTACCATCCCCGTCTATGGTGAGCGCCTGTGCACCTTAGACCTCTCTCTCCGCCGTCAATTTCCCTGGGTATTTGTGGTTGCTGATGTGACCCAACCCATTTTGGGAGCTGATTTTCTGTCACATTTCGACCTTATGGTCGATCTAAGAAACAGGAGATTGGTTGACGGTTGTACGTCTCTGTCTTCTGCAGGTACCGTAGTTTCTTCTGCTCTTAAAGGCATCTCTGCGGTTGCTCCTTCTTCTGGTACCTCCCCTTCTTCACCATCCTGCAGAAGGATTTTCCGGCACTGTTGAACCCCTGTTCTTCTTCCTCTCCTGTTCAACATTCTGTGCGCCACCATATAGAGACTACGGGCTCTCCCACCTTCGCTCGTGCTCGGCGTCTGCCTCCTGACAAACTCAAAGCAGCCAAGGCGGAGTTTGAGCACATGCTCGAACTTGGTATCGTCCACCCTTCCAAAAGTTCATGGTCCTCCCCCCTCCACATGGTCCCTAAAGGTACTTCTGATTGGAGGCCTGTGGGAGATTTTAGGGCTCTGAACGCTTGCACAATACCAGATCGCTACCCGGTCCCGCACATCCAGTCTTTCACCTCGAATCTGGCCGGTAAGACCATCTTTTCACATTTGGATCTTATCAGGGCGTACCACCAGATCCCAGTCGCAGTAGAGGACATACCGAAGACGGCCATCATCACTCCTTTTGGCCTCTTTGAGTACACACGCATGCCTTTCGGTTTGAGGGGTGCAGCTCAGACTTTTCAACGCTTCATCGATGACGTTCTTAGAGGTCTCCCCTTCGCCTTTGCTTATCTGGATGACCTCCTCATAGCTTCCTCTTCTCCTGCCGAGCATGAGCAACATCTACGTGCAGTTTTTGCCAGGTTGGACGAATGTGGCATGCGTCTCAACCCGGCAAAGTGTGTTTTTGGTGTCCCTTCTCTTACCTTTCTAGGACACACTGTTTCAGCGGATGGCATTTGTCCTCTTGCAGAGCGCGTGGAGGCCATTCGCACCTTCCCTAGGCCTGTCTCTCAGAAGCAGCTTCGTCAGTACCTCGGCACTTAACTTCTATCATCGTTTTCTCTGAAATCAGGCGCTGATATTCTTCGACCCCTCACCACTCTCATCCGCCCCAAGCACCGAGGCAGTTCTACAAAAGTGGACTGGTCTGATGAAGCTACGGCTGCTTTTGAAGCTTCCAAAGAAGCACTCGCTTCTGCCACACTCTTAGTCCACCCTCAGGACTCAGCTCCGACCAGAGTTCAGGTAGATGCCTCCGATTTTGCTGTCGGAGGTGTTCTCCAGCAGCACCTGAACGGAGTGTGGTCTCCTCTCGCCTTTTTCTCTTGCAAGTTGCAACCTCCTGAGACACGCTACAGTGCTTTTGGGAGGGAGTTACTTGCGATGTATCTCGCCGTTCGTCATTTGCCCTACTTTCTGGAGGGTCGTGAGTTCCACATACTCACTGATCACAAACCACTTACCTTCGCTATGGTCTCCAGAAACGAACGGCACTCTCCTCGAGAAGCTCGTCACCTTGAGTATGTCTCACAGTTCACCACTGATGTCAGACATATTTCAGGTGTCGATAACTTCACTGCTGACGCTCTCTCCCGCATTGAAATCGACGCGATTTCAGCCTTGCCCAACATCGACTACGACGCTATGGCAACGTGCCAGACTACTGAGGATCCTGCACTTCCACAAGATTCTTCTCTCAAGCTGGAGTGGCTCCAACTCCCTGGGATAGAGAAGAAACTTCTGTGCGATGTCTCTCAGGGATCTCCTCGTCCTTTCGTACCTGCATCGTTCCGTAAGGCTGTTTTCCTCAATCTTCACTCGCTTTCCCACCCTGGCATTGAGGCTTCACGCAAACTGGTTGCTGCCCGATTTGTGTGGCCTGATCTGAATGCCGACGTAGCAACTTGGTGTCGCACTTGTCTTCCCTGCCAGCGTTCTAAGGTCCACCGTCACACCAAATCCCCGCTAGGCACTTTCTTACCTCCTGGTGCTCGCTTTGAACGTGTCCACATCGACATCGTTGGACCTCTGCCTCCCTCCCGCGGTAAGAAATACATTCTTACGTGCATAGATCGGTTCACACGATGGACCGAGGCTATCCCTCTCTCTGTCGCCAACGCGGAATCCATAGCTAAAGCTTTCTTGGCTCATTGGATTTCGCGCTTTGGTGTGCCGCTTTCTGTCACAACGGACCAAGGTAGACCTTTTGAATCCTTCTTATGGAGAGATTTGATGAATCTTCTTGGTTCGGAGAAGATTCACACGACTTCTTTCAATCCAAAAGCGAACGGCATTATTGAACGTTTCCACCGTCAGCTAAAGGCTTCTCTTCTAGCTCAGCCCAATCCGGAAAATTGGACTGACGCTCTCCCTTTCGTAATGCTTGGCATTCGTTCGGCTGTTAAAGAGGATCTGCACTGTTCGGCTGCTGATTTAGTGTATGGTTCTCCTCTTCGTCTTCCTGGTGACTTCTTCTCACAGTCCTCTCCTCCTTCTACAGCCGACCCGCTTGCTTATCTTACCCGCCTGAGGCTGTGCTTCGTCGTGGAGACCAACTCCTTCTCGTTCACACAAGGTGCATTCCTATATCCCTAAGGACCTTTCTTCCTGCACTCATGTCTTCGTTCGACATGACTCCCACCACACCGCTCTCCAACCTAAGTACGACGGACCTTTTCCTGTGATACTTAGGAAGGAGAAATTCTTCACGATACAGCGTCCCACACGTACAGAAGTCGTTTCGATCGACCGCCTTAAGCCTGCTTTCTTCGAGGCGAATCCTCTTCCTGTTCTCGACCCTGACGCTTTACCTTTTGTTTCAATTTCTCCTCCTTCAACTCGTTCTTTTAACGTTCCTATTTCTCCTCCTGCATCTCTTCCTCCTCCTTCTCCTCCTCCTCTCCCTTTCCCTGATCCTCTTCCTTATCCTCCTCCTCCTCCTTCTCCTCAGCCAACAGCACCAATACGACCGGCTCAGACTCCACCCGCACGGTCATCGTCAACCTTGCCTTCCTCCACTCCGGCTCAGGATTCTTCACCTCCAGTTCCACCTCGGGCTACTCTTACGACACATGCAGACGTTCCGACTCGCCCGATCACACGATCGCAAACAGGGAATCCTGCCCAGACTCCATCCCAAGCTCCTACTAGACTATCGAGCAGAGGTAGGCACATTCGATGGCCGGCGCGCTATTTGGATTAGGGTATCGTGCCTTTAGCACTGCAGGGGAGTACCTGTGGTGATGGAGGTCATGAATGACCTCTATAATAGCACGCAATATTAATAAACAAAATAAAATGACCTCTATAATAGCAAGCAGTATTAATAAACAAAATAAAATTACGCACTGTAATTTATAGACTGTGTTCAAAAATTTAACGAAAATTATTTGGGATGGCAATACTTTGTTTACGCTTTTTCTAACCGCCATCCATCTTACGCAAGCAAGCGGATTTTTGTGATTTTATTATGGAATTATTTCATTAAATAAACATTATAATAATCTCTTTATTGAAAACATTTTATACTGTTTTATGCGGTGAGTGCAGTGACCCAAAAATATTTAATATATTATGTATAAATTAAAATAATTAAGTAGGCCGATGTAGGCCCTATTAGGAGGCCCCAGGTGTAAAGTGACTTATAGCAATTTCATTATATTTTTTACCATCTGTTCTTAGTTAGTTTATTCATGGTAGAAAGCTTTGGGTTAGACATAAACCAAAGCCTAATTCCTCCTCAAGGGCTTCATAGTAGGGAACCTACGGCAAATTTTCTAAATTTTACTATTGTATATACTTTTACAAATGCAAGTAGGCCGATGTAGGCCCTACTTGTTTATATTCAATTTACTTTTATTTTATTTATTTGTCATTATCATTATTTATATATTATTATATATTGTTTTTTCGTATTATTTATTGCTATATTTTTCTTTTACCCAGGATATCTGGGGTTCAAGCTTCAGGCTACCTGCTTGTAAAAACTGCAATTATATACTCAACTGGCTTCTGTGTTTAACATCCTTACAAAAGAAGTTCTGCCTGACTAACAATTACTACAGCAGAGCTTCAATATATATATATATATATATATATATATATATATATATATATATATATATATATATATATATATATATATATATATATATATATATATATATATATATATATATATATATATATATATATATATATATATATATATATATATATATTGAAGCTGGGTGCTTAGGACCGCTTCTTTAAGGTTGATTGAGAAGTTAATGTTCTTACAATTTTTATTTTCCTACTTCTATTTTACAAGTGAGGGTTGGACCCCTTGTCCTAAAAAAAACAAAAACAAAGAATTAGGACAGGGTAAACCTAGTTATTACTATTCCACATATGAATCATATTCTGCAGAAGAATTTCTACAGAACATGAAGCTTATGTGGAGTAGTAGTACAATTGATTGTTAGTTTGAGAGAGGCTGTTTTATGTATATGCATATACAGGCAGAAAAAGGTTTCTCCCCGATATACATTCGCATAAAGCAGCATATTAGTTTGGGAGGAGCTGTTTTATGTATATGCATATACAGGCAGAAAAAGGTTTCTCCCCGATATACATTCGCATAAAGCAGCATTACATTTGGTATGAGTCTTACACAGTACAAAAGATTATTAGTTTGGGAGAAGCTGTTTTATGTATATGCATATACAGGCAGAAAAAGGTTTCTCCCCGATATACATTCGCATAAAGCAGCATTACATTTGGTATGAGTCTTACACAGTACAAAAGATTATTAGTTTGAGAGAAGCTGTTTTATGTATATGCATATACAGGCAGAAAGAGGTTTCTCCCCGATATACATTCGCATAAAGCAGCCTTACATTTGGTATGAGACTCACACAGACACATATATTAAAAAATTGCCTATGTTGTTGTAACTTCTTTGACGAGAGAGAGAGAGAGAGAGAGAGATTTTTGGGCTGTTCACCTCTGCGCTACTATTACCCAGCTTGGCCTCTCTCTAAACTGCTATGTAACGCGCACGCCCGCTAGGGTTAGGTATAGTAAATACCGATCTATGCGACCTCTATTTACTATACTGATGTTAAATTATATTAAAAAGTTCCTAAATCTAACATTTTTGGGTTGTTCACCTCTGCTCTACTATTACCCAGCTTGGCCCCTCTCCAAACTGCTATGTAACGCAAACGTCCACTAGGGTTAGGTATAGTAAATACCGATCTATGCGACCTCTATTTACTATACTGATGTTAAATTATATTAAAAAGTTCCTAAATCTAACATTTTTGGGTTGTTCACCTCTGCTCTACTATTACCCAGCTTGGCCCCTCTCCAAACTGCTATGTAACGCAAACGTCCACTAGGGTAAGATATGTGTGGAAATAACGGCCTATCCCAGAGCTGTTATTTCCCACATATTATACTTAAAATTACATGCGACTCTAAATATCCACCTAGTTTTCTCTTTACTCTAGCCTCTGACCGCTAAGTTAGGCTAATTGCTTGAACGCTACCTAAGCCTACCGCAAATTTTCACTGGCATGCATGAACACTTCACTTTGTTTTCCTACTGGATTTTAGGCATTCTTTTTGATACGCTATTCAATCTGATGCGTTTTCATTGCAACCAATTTCTAACCTCAGCTTTAGGCTCCACCGACTAATCTAGGTTCGCCTAACTTTGGTCTATTTACCCTAAAATAATGTACTTAATAGGCTGCCCTTTTTCTAAACTCACCTTGGTTCTGGGTTTAATTATATAATTAACATCAATTTGCTCGTATTTTAATATAATGTTGTCATTTTTGCTATTATTTTATATTAATTCTCTAGAAGGAAGTTACATGCTGTTGCAATTTTGGAAAAGTGATAATTCGGCGGCTTGGAGGCGTGGCTTAGTTCCACGAAACGACAACTACATCTTAAACATAGGGCGTGTTCGGCTCTACCCTGTAACTTTGTAGTTCGGCTCTGTAGTTCAGCTCTGTATAGATGTTCTTTCCACTTCCCAGAGAGTGGCCTTCCACAGTACCCCCCTGCAGAGCTGAGGCCGGGGCGCTCTAATCCCGGTAGCGGAGTGGCCGGCGCAAATGACGGCCTCTGCTCGATAAGTCTCTGGACGCAGGCGGCTGCAAACCAGGACGAGGGCGAGAACGAGGAGCTGGTGTTGGAGGTGCAGGAGTGTGGACGAGAGGGCGAGGAATACGAGAGGGAAGTGGAACATCTGCAGTACGACTTGTGGAAGGCATGGCAGGAGGTGGTGGAATGGGAGGGGACGGTAGAGGGAGAGGAGAAGGAGGAAAGGGAAGAGGATCTGGGTCAAGAGGAAGGAGTGGTGGAGATGGAGAGTCAGAGGGAGATGAAGGAGGAGAAGAGTCGGGAGGAGATGAAGGAGGTGGAGAATCTGGTACAGGATAAGAAGATGATGCATCCAAAGGAACCAGAATTGGTTTTGGAATCAAGTCCGAATCTTGGACGTCAGGAGGATTCGCCTCAAAATAGGCAGGTTTGAGACGATCGATCGATATAACGTCGGTACGAGTAGGAAGCTGTACTTTGAAGAACTTCTCCTTCCGAAGTAACACCGGGAAGGGCCCGTCGTACTTGGGTTGGAGTGGAGAACGGTGGGAGTCATGCCTCACCAAAACATGGGTACAAGAAGAGAGATCTTTCGGAATGTAAGAGTGCACCTTTTGCTGGCGGGTCGGAGTAGGTCTCCAGGAGAGGGCGCAGCGTTTCAAGCGAGTGAGATACAGGGTGGGGTCTGCAGTAGCAAGCGGGAAAGATTGAGAAAAGAACTCGCCAGGCAGGCGAAGTGTAGAGCCATAAACAAGTTCTGCAGCTGAACACTGAAGATCCTCCTTAACGGCCGTGCGTATACCCAGCATAACCAAAGGAAGAGCCTCAGTCCAATGTTCTGGTTGTGGGTGTGCCATGAGAGAGGCCTTAAGCTGACGGTGGAACCTCTCACAAATCCCGTTCGAGATAGGATGGAAGCTGGTGGTATGGATCTTCTCAGAACCCAGCAAGCGCATCAAATCTTTCCAGAGGAAGGATTCGAAAACGCGACCTTGATCAGTCGTGACCGAGAGAGGAATTCCGAACCGAGAGATCCAATGGAACAAGAAGGCTTTAGCTATAGATTCGGCAGTGGCAACAGAGAGAGGGATAGCTTCTGTCCAACGAGTGAACCTATCAATACAGGTGAGGATATATCGCTTGCCATGAGAAGGTGGGAGAGGTCCAACAATGTCG
>JABUQX010128450.1:2500-5000 GCA_015478945.1 Trachelipus rathkii
TACATTTTCTACGAAGAAAAGTTTTTAGGGTCTCAAAGAGTTGATTTTTTGTGATTCCGGGATAAAATGTATAAAAGCAAGAGTTTCTGAATATGAAGACCAATAATTTCTGATGATAAAACAAGGTTTTCAGTTTTAGTTCGAGGGAGAGAGAATGGAATGTATGCATCCATCCATCCATATATATATATATATATATATATATATATATATATATATATATATATATATATATATATATATATATATATATATATATATATATATATATATATATATATATATATATATATATATATAATATATATATATATATATATATATATATATATATATATATATATATATATATATATATATATATATATATATATATATATATATATATATATATATATATATATAATATAAATCGAGAATAAACTTTTAATTTATAATACTAACGATAACCAATAATGTTTTGAAAATATCCTAAATGTTTTTGAGAAAGTGCAAAAATGTCTTTGTTTAAAATTAAATTGTTGTTTATGAATGCTTAATATAAATATTTTCTTCAAACTTATAAAAACTTTATATAATATATATATATATATATAATATATATATATATATATATATATATATATATATATATATATATATATATATATATATATATATATATATATATAAAATAAAAATTTAAAAATTTATATATATTCATATATATATATATATAATATATATATATATATATAAGAAAAAATTCTTGAAATAAAACCTCATTCCTTACAATGGAGTTCCTATCTTCAAAAGGCTTCATTGTATTTCTGCAATTTTTCTTTCTCTTTTTTTTTTATTGAGAAATTTAATTATTTTATTCTTTTACAAATAAAAACACAATAAATTATTTTTAGCTTTTCTAATGATAAATCATTGTTGACAAGGAAAGGATTCTGTTTTTGACGTTTAAGAAATGAGAGGCACTTTTCATTCATTTTTTTTACACAATTTCAAATTGAATCTAGAGAAAGAAACCTTTGGAAAAAAATTTTAATTTAATTTTGATTTTTGAAAAAAAAAAAAAAAAATAAGGATTAACCGTTTTCTCTCCCCCCCTCCCCCAAGAGTTTTATTTTTATTTTTTTTAAATATCCTTTTTTTTTCAAATTTGTAAATTTTTTAATAGTATTTATAAAATTATTTTAATTTTTAATACTTATATACAAGATTGAGGAACCGCAAGGTTTTAAATGGAGCCGGAGTAAGAGGAAATATTTTTTTTGGAGCAGGAATCTGCGGAGCAAAAAATATCTTGTATTGAGCCGAAACCAGGTAAAAAAAAAAATATATAAACCGGTTACAATTTTAAAATGCTGAAACCGGTGCAGGAATTGGAACCGCTAAAAAATAACCGGCTCCATATCTTGCTTGTAATATATATATATATATATATATATATATATATATATATATATATATATATATATATATATATATATATATATATAAATATATATATAACTATATGTATATATATATATATATATATATATATATATAATAATAATAATATATATATATATATATATATATATATATATATATATAATATAATAACACATATATATATATATATATTATCTTTATATATATATATATACTATATATATATATATATATATATATTAAAAATATTAAATTAAATTAATTAGAATTTGTCATAATTTATCATAATTCTAGAAATAAACTAATTATAATTAATGCTATTTATTAATTACATAAATTATAATTGAAATAATTACTTTTAATTTTGTCGGTGGAGTTAAAAGTGGTAACTTTGATGAGGCAAACGATAATTAAATTGTTAATTATAATTTATATAATTAAATGAAAAAAATTTTTTAAAAATTATTACAATTTAGAATTATTAATATTTAATTAAAAGGTTTTAATTGCTTTCCAAATTTCGAGATATTAAAGAATAAAAATCTTTCCACATGACCTTTTCCCTTGTAGGATTCCCGGCAGAAAACGGATGGGAGCATGAGGAGAAATGTTTTTCATTTCTGTCAATTGATCTCCATTCTTGCATGATTATCATAAGAAAATTGAAAAAAAATATTCCTGCCACTCCACAATATTTTCACCGTTATTTAATCAATTAATTATGGGAAGGAAACATTTTTTAATTTCATTCTATTTTGATGGGGCAAAGACCAGAGGATATACCTCGTCCTCACAATCATTTCCAAATTTACTTTGGTAATTAAAGTAGCCTCAGTAGAAAAGAAAATTATCCTCATTTCCGACTTTTGAAAAAAATCACTCTTGGGGTGGGGGCAGGGGGTGGAGGGAATGTTTACTATTAAATGCATAAAAATAAAGATTTCCTCCTATTTTCGTAATTACAATTCTTTCTTACACTATGCATAAACTTTTTTATCTACTATGAAACTTACTATAAAATCATTTACGTAATTTCAATTTTTTCTAACACTTTTCACAAACCTTTTAAACT
>JABUQX010128450.1:15000-20000 GCA_015478945.1 Trachelipus rathkii
GGTAGACGCACTTCTTTATATGTATTATAGTACGGGTATATACCGTATAATAGTAATTTAGGATATTTTATAGTGTGCCTACTTGGCAGTTCGTTAGGTATGAAATATATGTATATAGTTAGTATTGCTGGTGAGTTATAAATGAATAATACTTTCTACATGAGACATAGGAGCGGACCAAACATAGACTAATTAGATAAACAACACTGACAATGTTTTATGGCTAAAATGCTTATTTGACTACCGTAATTTTTTAAAATTTTAATTTTAACCTTTCCATCACCTGAAGACCTTGGTAGGTCTACTTATTTTTATAATTTTTTCCTCTATTTTATCAAAAATCAGATGAACCTAACTCGAACTGATGCAGAAAGCTGGCAACAATCCTGTTAAGCTGACCTACTTAGTTACGCTGGTTATTGGGGTTGAGGTTGAGGTTCACTGGGGTTGGGTGATAAGTTAGATCGAGTGTATATCTCTATTCACTATTTTGGGAACTTTAACTTTGAGTTGAAGATATATGCAGCAATCTACCAACTTTATTGAACTTTGGAACTTCTTTTGAACTTTGAACTTCTTTTGAACTTTTTTGAACTTTTGGAACCCTTTTTGAACTATGGAGGGACGTTATGGGTGGGTTAGATCATTTAAACTTTGGAACTTCTTCAAACGCTCATCCACTAAAAAATATTCTCGCTTGCCAAAGACTCCTTTTCAAGATTTATTCAGGGACCATAAATTTATCCAAGGTGCTCATATGCCTTTTTTTAATGCTGAAAAATTATCTGAATTTTGTTGTTGTTGTTGTTATTACTTCTATTGTTGTTGTTATTGCTTGTGTTTTCTTTTTTTTCTTTGGAATCCTCGGGAAGGAGGAGGTTTGTTTTAGGTTTTTCTATTTGTTAGTACTTTCGATTCGCTGTTCTTCACTATATTAAATAAGAGGCTTTTTAGTAAGGTGATTTAATAGATGAATAATTTATATAATAATAATAATATATAATATCATAATAGGATATAATGATTATAAAGTAATACATAATAAGTAGGAGTAATAAGTGATATATATTGGAGATTACGGTAGTTAGAGGTAGGTTAATGGTTGTGAAGAATTATATGAAGATGATGACACAACAAAGAGGCGTTCAGTCTGCTGGCTATTGATAGCGGGCACATCGTCCGCACATCCACTCAACACTAGAAATTGAGGTTGTCCATATGGTAATTCTACGAACAATCTGTATAAGAATTTCATTAATTGCTACAACAATTTAAGAGAGAACCACCTTTCTCCAAAAGAAAAGCTATCTCAATCTAATATTTCTAAAGAATATTAAATACATTTTATGTTTAATTAAGCATATGCCTGAAAAAAAGGCGGATGCTGAGATTTCTCATCATTTGTCATTAGGCGCGGGATTATTTGTTTCAACTATTTGGAATTAATCGGGGGCTTCGCTCGGGGCATACCGGATGGGATATCATATGCGCGTAAGACAGGGTATATATTAATGGGGAACTGATTGTATACTAAATATGTAAAATACAATTATAGTAGTATATTTTGTATAGTTTAGGTAATTGTAGTAGTAGGATGATATGATATAATGTAGTTAGGTGTATACCATATTATCTGGTGAGTTATAGTAGATGTATAAGGGACTTATAGTCTTGACAGTCGTATAATATGATTTACTATTAGAGGGTATGTTGTATATAGTGAGTGTTAATATATAATATAATAGTATAAAGTATTAGGATTATAATTAGAGTCTGGATTATATAAATATGAGTATTAAGTACTCTATAAATAGTTAAGTAAATGTTGTTCAGAATTTTTAGCCTCAGAAATCTTAAGGGGAGTGTTAGGGCACTAATTTAACCTGGTACAGTAGACTCTATGTAACCATACGAGTTCTCTGTGACTATCCAAGACATCCACTCAAATTCCGTTCAGAATCCTTCTACGTACCATTTGCTGTTCGCAAAGTTTTTGGAGCTGTTCAAAGCAGGCCACTCTAAGGGGAGAGCGCATTAATATATATAATATATTGAAGATATATATATAAGATAATTAATATGATAAAGTTAAGATATATATAATATTTTGAGGTATTGGTTATTATATTAAGTATTCTTAGTATATATAGTGTAAAGGTACCGTATATTAGGATGATTATATGTATGGTATGTGGTATTTATTAACGGACTGATATATATAGTGGTATATATTATAGAGTAGTGTCATAAGTGAAATTCGCTCGGCTGGGAAGACCGAAATATAATAAAAAAGTGAGGTATTTAGATGATTCAATATAAAGTATAGCATATGTACCCTATGTATAAGGAGAAGATAAATAAGAGAATAGTTTTGGTACAGATATGAGTGAGAAGATAAGTGATGATGGACCCAGGAGTATGTAATATTATTTAGTAGGGTTTTTAGTTTAGTATGAGGGGTAATTAGGTATATATATATATATATATTATATATATATCATATATAGTTGTAGCCCACCTGGCGAAGGGATGAACCGCACATGACAAGATCCATTAAGTTGTATAAATATGATAGTAAGTATCTACATTACGTACGGTCTCACCTATATAAGTATATAAAACTCTAGGATTATATAGGATTTTTACTCACTAGAGATAAACTCACTGTATGATGAATAGTTTCATTCCCACCTCATTATAATAAAGTAATATATATAAATCAGGCTATAGGTAGATTTAAGGTAAGTATAGTCATGAGTAGTACTTATTCTTATTATTTACTCTGACTCATTTATATGCTTCATATAATATCTTCTACTTACATTACTAGATTTCTGTAGTGGCATTGGTAGCTAACATACACTCACTATATATATATTAGTCTATACTACCAGTATATACTATTATGTGTGGTGAGAGTAAAATTGATAAGAGATAAAATAAAATACTGATTAGGGAATTAAAATATAAGAAATTATAATATAAAAATAAAAATTAAAATATCGCGGCGATCGTTGCCGTGTAATAACTTGCTCGCGCACAGTGCCTAGATATAAATAAAATGAACAATGTGTGCAAACGTTGACCGTGTAAAAACTTTAACCCGCGCGCAATGCATCGAGCAATTTAGCTATACCGGCAAACGCTCACTTAGATTGTTTGAAATGTTTTTAATAATAATAATAATAATAATTAATAATAATAAATAATATAAATAATATAATAATAATAATAATATAATAATAATTAATAATTTATTAAATATAAAAAATAAATTAAAATCTACGCGAGCGTTGCCGTGTAACATCTTACTCACGCGCAGCGCGAGTAAGTTGTACCAAGTCAAAGCTCGCGCTGCAACATTTGGAAATGTTATAATAATATATAATAATAATAATAATAATAAATAATAATTATATTAAATAATATTATATTATAAAATTAATAATTTAAATAAATTTTATCAGGGAGATGGTATGATGCCTATTCATCTAATTGATGTTAAGCTTTCTCCTGCTTTGGTGACGTTAATTGAGTACCCCCCCTCCTTGGTTAGGGCTCTGCCCGGGAGCTTGTATTTCTCTCTCTCTCTCTCCTATCTCTCTCTCTCTCATAATTAAATATATTAATTATATAAAAGTATATTAATATATATATATTATAATATATATATATATATAATATATAATATATATATATATTATATATATAATATATATATATATATATATATTAAAAAACAATAATTAAGGCCACAACTGGATATTAGGTGGCCTAACTTTATACTTAAAAATTCCGTAAAAATTCAAGGCGTAAGAATGTTTTCTTTATTAAGGTGGGGAGTTGCGGGGAGAGGGGATTAGAAAGATAGATAGGCGAAGCGTACTTCATCACCCGGGTCATAGGGGCTCCCTCTGCAAGGCAATATAACCCCCGAACCTGATATATATCGTTGGCAACTTATCCTCAAAAGGTATGGTTTTGTTTAATTGTTTATTTAAAATTTTCCATTAACTTTTTGTAAAGCAAAAATAATATTTTTAAAAATTTATTAGTAATAGCTGAATTGTTCAACTTGGCAACTCTGTAGTTGAAATTTATTTTAATTGGTTATTATTGAATTCATAGAACGCGTTTCTATTTCTAAGTAACGCGAACTAAACTAGTTCTCTCTCCTCTCTCGTCTCATCTCTCCTTCTCTCATCTTCTCTCTTACTACTCTTACTCTCTCATCTCTTCTCTCTCTCTCTCTTATTCTCTCTTCTCTCTCTCTCTCTCTCGTCTTCTCTCTATCTCTCTTATCTTGTATTTATCTCTCTATCTCCTGTCTTCCTTAGCGTCTTTGTACTCTCCACCGGTTTTTTTTTTATACTTTGGTTTTTTCTTTGGATATCACCGGTTTTTTTTTTACATACAATTTTTTTTTTTTGTTTTTTTTATTACCTCTTTCTCCTATTGGTACTTCATCTTTCAAAGATGTTTTTAATTTAATAACAGGTATTCCTTACTCCATAATACCCCTTCCATGGCCTAAATTTGGGACTTTTAACTACCGGGCATTATTCTATATTCACAGTGTATATATATATATATCTCTACTCATACTACTAATCTCTCATCCTCAAATATATTTACTTCTACTATATAATATCTATCTACTTATACTAATACAGTATATTATATATATACTATATACTATATATATATACTATATATGATCAAAAAAAGGGATGGTATAACAGGTGGTTTTAGGGTGTCAGGAGAAAATGAGAATGGTAGCAAGGTGATTGATGGATTTCTGTGAGGAGAGAGGTGTGTGTAAGTAATACTTCCTTTAAACACAACAAGAGTATCCAAAGTATACTAGAGTTGGTGTTAGCGTAGAGATGGTATCGAAGTGAAAATATGATTGATTTTGTTGTTCGTGAGAAGGGGTGAGATGTTGAAGAATGTTTACGTTATAACTCAGCTGAGCCGTGTTTAGCACATGGGATTATCCG
>JABUQX010128450.1:25000-30000 GCA_015478945.1 Trachelipus rathkii
GTTTAGGAGTATAGAGGATGTGTGGATCAGATCTTTACATTGAAGCAAATGATAGAAAAAATGAGGGAGACAGAAGAATAAATTGTATTTAGTTTATGGATTTGCAACAGGGGTATTGATAGGGTTAATCACGGAAGCCTATGGGCAGGTGTTAGTGTGATATAGTGTTGGTGTAGGCTTCTGAATGGAATCAAAAGAATGTATGACGATAGTGACGGCGTGGTGTAGGATAAATGGTGTTCAAAATGATTGGTTTAATATTATAGCGGAGTGAGGGGTGTGTTATGTCTCCTTGGTTATTCAATTTGTATATGGATGGGGTTATGAAGAATTAAAGGGTGGGGGTAACAGGAAATGGTGTTAGAATGATGGAGAATGGATATGAGTGGAGGGTGCCCTACCTATTTAATTTTGCATTCTATGCGGATGATTTGGTTTTGTGTGCGAATTTGAAGATTTGAGAGAATTGGTAAGAGAGATGGCACAGTGTGTAATAAGGAGGGGTTTGAAAGTACACGTAGATTAAGAGTAGGGTTATGGTTGTGAGTGAGGACAGTCCTCAGTGGGAAGTTATGTTGGTAGGCAAGCTAGAACAAAGTGTCTGAGTTTAAATATTTAAGGTATATGTTGGATGCCCAGGAAGGTGGCTGGTTCAATAAAATCGTTGGTGAATGTATAGGGATAAGTCTTTAGAGTGCTAGGGTCTTACATGACGCTATGTTGTTACTGTGTTATTGTAATTGTGAGACTATGGTCTGGAATTAAAGTATAGATCTAAAGTTCAATGTGCTTCAGATGGACAATCTTAGGCGCATGCTAGGTGTGTGAGAAGAATGGATAAAATGAGGAATGAACATATAAAGAGTGTATGTGGTGTTGAAGAATGTAAACGAGAGTAATACATGAAAATATTTGGCGATGGTTTGGTCATGTGGAGGATGATTGATAGTCGCGTTTTTAAGCGGATGTAATGTGGCGAGTGTGTTGGAACGACCGGCTGGGAATCGAAGAAAAAGTGGATTGGGTCAGTAAACGAATTCTGAGGACAGAAATGTTGAGTTTGACAGAGGCGAGAATAAAGGTGGCATAATGGAGAGAAGGCAAGGGTTTGTGAGGGGTTGGTTGTGGCCCCTGGGCCTAACGGATGATACACTTACATTGCGATTTCATAGTGAGGGCCGTCGGCAGTCCCGTGAAGCTATATGGGTGGATTTTCGACTGTGACCAGTCCTTACTAAAGTATGGTACAGAGAGTGGGGGAGGGTAAGCTGGACTTCTTTTCGACTTTTGTCATATTCTTCTACTGCTTTTCTTTCCGATGCTCTTACGCACTTACACCGTCTTGGGGAGGAAAAAGGTAGATGAAGAAATTATATATATATATTTATATATATATATATATATATTATATATTATATATTATATAATTATATATATATATATATATATATATATATAATATATATATATATATATAATAATAATTCAGATCATGTGAAATGTAATAATTATATGCCGCTAGAGCACATAACTTTACTTAAAGTAATAAAATCTACTTATAATATTGCATACGCTCTTTTAACTATTGTATTTTGTACTTAATGCTAAATACCTAAAAGACCTTGATATATATGAAAAAAGTAATTTAAAAAAAAAACAAAAAAAAACAAAAATTTTGGCCTTTGGTCTTTTTAAAAAAAAACGTTTTTTTTTAAAAAAAAACGAACGGTTTTTTTTTTATCCCAACCCTATATATATAATATTAGATATAAAAATATTTATATATATAATATATTATATATATATATATATATATATATATTATATAATATATATATATATATATATATATATTACATAGGAAGACATATATTTTACTTAAAGCATGTAGGTTAACAGAAAATCTTGTACTTGAACAATTTTTATAAAGTACTGTACATTGATACAATTCTAGAGTACTTGTCTTGATAAAATGTACTTGAACCCAAGTTTTTATTATATATATATAATATAATATATAGTAGTATAATAACGTACTAAATAGAACTATGTCTATGGGTATTTAAATATTTATAAATAGTATAATATATATATATATATTATATATATAATATATATATAACACTCGGGTCTTCTACCCAAAAATACCCTGGTAAACTCCTTACGAAAATATAGAAAGTACAAATTTTATATATATATATATATATATATATATATATATATATATATATATATACTATTATTATATATAAATATATTATATATCTTTATATTTTATATTAATATATTATTTATATTATATATATATATATATATATATATATATATATATATATATATAGCTTAGTTGCTGCAAAACCTAATTAAATATTTCTATATATTTCACAAAATATATCTATTTTATATATAAGGGTCTTTGTTGAGTTCAGGTCTGGCAATATTTTAAAATTTCTCGAGTCTGGCTCCGAACCTATTTTATTATAGTAAAACATTTATTTCGTCTCCGGCTTTACCTAAAACCACCTTGCGGCTCCCCAGACCTGTTTTATATTACGCTTATTTTTAAATTTTACTAGTTCGTTAGGAAATGACGTTAATATTAAATTTCAATGATAACATTTACTATTAAAAATTTTATTAAAAACAAAATTAATCAATTTTAAGAGTACCACTGTACGTTTGGCAGGTAAAACAAATAGAAATAACCATCTGGAAGGGAAGGAAATCCCGAAGCGGGGAACTTAGTACCCCGTCTGCCATGCTTTTGTATAGAATTCTAGCATAATTATATGTAGATACTCTTTTATTTAAAAATAAATAAACCCAAACAGCCCCATCTCGATTTCCTGTTAATCATTCACCCATTCAAAGGAGTGGTGATTTTTTTGATTTTTTTCAGATTCGTGACGTTACGCGAAATGTAATTTGGAAACAACCTTTTTTTTTAAGCTCGATTTAGTATTATTTTTTAAGTGATTTATTCATTCTATATAAATCAAAATGGAAAATCAGGAATGGTAAGTAACTTTGAAATAAAAAATTTTTTGTTTATACTAAATTTTACTTTGGTTAGCTATAAACAGGGATGGCACGAAAAATATCAAATGAAAACAATCAACTGATTTTTTTTTTTATATATATATATATATATATATATATATATATATATATATATATATATAGCAACCAACAACCAGCAACCAGCATATATAATAACCTGTAACTCTTCTAACTCTTGCTATATATATAGTATATATATATAGCATATATATATATATATATATATGGTCGGCCTTTGAAGAGCCACAATCCATATCTCAAAAACTACAACAGCTACCGAAAAGAATACATTGCTGGAATGCTGGTCCAATTTTAGTGCGGAAAATGTAAAAAAAAAAATATATATATATATATATATATATATATATATATATATATATATATATATATATATATATATATATATATATATATATATATATATATCTCAAAATACAATAGCTACAGCGAAAAGGAATACATTTTTGGAATCCTCGTAAAATTTTGGATAGGAAAATGTAAAAAAATAAAAAAATAAAAAAAATTATTGTTAATAATTATAGTAATATGATTAAAGGGCCTATTTAGAGACCTTTTATTGGTTACTCGTTAAAATAAATAGACTTTCTATTAAATTTTGTTTTTTTTTAAACTAAATACCCCAAGGGTATACCGCACCGATGGCAGGAGTCGGGGTCTCTCGGCCTTCCGGGGAACTACGGGGTAGGACTAATTCCCCCCCTCCGGGGAGGGTCTCCGGAACCCCCGCTCTTTGGTATTTGGGTGTCGCGGGGTTCACGCTCCTCCTACGCGGGGTATGAGCTTGTCCCCCTGTGTTCCCAAGTCGACTCGAGCCCCCTAAATTGCCGTGTAACACCTTTACAAATAATAATATATATATATACTATGTCCCAGCACCCCCCAAAAAAAAAAAAAAGCCAATTTTTATGTTTAATTTTTTTTTTTTTTTACATTTTCCGAACCAAAATTTTACAAGGATTCCAAAAATGTATTTCATTTCGCTGTAGCTTTTGTAGTTTTCGAGATTTTTTTTACAGTTTCCTCGGTAAAAATTTTTGCCAGGATTCCAGCAATGTATTCCTTTTCCGGTAGCTGTTGTAGTTTTTGAGGATATGGTTGGCGGGCCTTCTAGAAGGCGGCCTATATAATATATATCTTGCCATAGCCACAACAGCCAACAGCACCTTGCTGCTGTCTGCTGCTGCTCTGCTGCCTTAGCCCAACAGCAGCCATGCCCAGCCTTGCTGCTGCTTAGCAGCAGTATATGCTGTGCTGCTGCTGCTGCCAACCTTAATATATATATATTTGATTTATCTTCAATAGAAATAAAAAATTAAAATAAAACTATAGATATGAAGTTTTTAATGTATTTCAATTGAATGCGAGTCTCGATATGCCCATCTGCATCTATCTGCAGGCCTATTTTATAAATGTTTATCATAACCAAAGTAAGAATTTAGTATAAAATTTTTAGGACCTTAAGTAAACCACGACGAGCGAAAAATAATTTAGTATTGGAAAGGTTGGTAATAATTTTTATTTTTAGGTAAGAAAAATTAAAATTTATTTGCTATAAACTTACTTTTTATTTTTTGAGGCTTTGTTTATTTTTTTGTAAATATTTATTATTGTGTTCACAATAAGTGTTGTATATATATATATATATATATATATATATATAAATATATAACATATATATATATATATATATATATATATATATATATATATATATATATATATATATATATATATATATATATATATATATATATATATAGATGGTCAGATTTTTTTAATGCTCACAGTATGTAAGTAGAGAACGGCAGGTCCTACAGTAAAACAAATTATATATTTGGAATCAGCCGAAAATTCTAAGGATGGGATTTAATTTCTTTTTTTTTTTTCTTTTTTGAAATTTTTTCTATTTAATGTAAAAT
>JABUQX010128450.1:35000-38065 GCA_015478945.1 Trachelipus rathkii
GAATTTGACCATATATATACTTAATAACTAATATATATATATATATATATATATATATATATATATATATATATATATATATATTTATAATATAACTCATCTATTCTCTTTATATATATATATATATATATAAACACCAAATTATATTCACTAGTTATTGCTTATTAAAAAAACGTTTTCTTTAATTCAAAATTAAATTCTATGATTAACTAAAGTATTTCAAGTTATTTTTTTATTGGTATTAGAATTTAAATTTTAATTTTTGGTATCTGAAATGTGCATTAAGAAATAAATTTATTTTAATTTTTTTAAATAAAACGAGTTATTAGATTTCTAGAAAAAAAAACTTGTAAAAAACATTAAATTCGAAATGTGTATAGCGTACACTATCTAAAATTTTTTTAACTCTGCTATTGCTATTTCGGATGAGCGGAGCCTTCACGTCTTATAAAAATAGCATTATTCAATGACAACGATTCTTACATTTTTTGTTTATATTTTAAATAATCTTTTATATTCATTATGTAACATTTTTTCATATATGGCCAATTTACGCTAAAAATAAGAGAATTTTATCATAACTGATATTTGTAGTAGTCGCCTGATATATATTATATATATATATATATATATATATATATATATATATATATAATATATATATATATATATATATATATATATATATATAACAACATACTGCCTTCTGCTGCTGCTATATGCTATGGTAATAGTAGACCGAATCACCCCTCTAAAAAAGGCGGGCCCAGTCACCCCGCCAGACGCTATATATATATATATATATATATATATATATATATATATATATATATATATATATATAACCTTATATATATATATAATATATATATATATATATATATATATATACTACTATATATATATATATATGGACAAAATTACTTAACGCCCCCACGGAACGGGAGCTCGGATCAAAAAAAAAATTTGTTTTACAGAGGTGGCATCTATGATACATAAATAGATGTTCTAGGGTCAGAAATGAATTTTTTTTTTTACACACCTGTTCTAGGGGCGAAATTATGCCTATATTATTTGTAAAGGTATTACACTGTAGGGGCTCGAGCCGACGGGAGCACAGGGGGCGTTTTCCATACCGGGGCGGAGGAACACGACACTTTAAATACTGCCAAAAGGCAGGGGGTTCCGGGGTCCTCTCCGGAGGGAAATAGTCCTGCCCCAGCTGGTTCGGAGGCCGAAGACCGACTCCCTACCATCGGTGCCGGTATACCCTTGGGGTATTCTTTAATTAAAAAACAAAAACAAAGAGCTATACTAGAAAGTCATTTATTTTTAACGAGAGTAACGTATAAAAGGTCTTAAATAGGTTTTCTCCTCATATTACTATAATTAATAACAATAATTTTTTTTTTTTTTTTTTTTTTACATTTTCCTTACTAATATTTACAAGGATTCAAAAATGTATTCTTTTTCTCTGCTGTAGCTATTGTAGTTTTGAGATATGATTTTCATTTCGACCCTAAAACGTCTATTTAGTAATCAAAGAGGCTACCTGTGAAAATTTTTTTTTTTTTTTTTGATCGAGCTCCCGTTCCGTGTGGGCGTTAAGTAACTTTTATATATATATATATATATATATATATATATATATATATATATATAACTGCTGCAGCTGCTGTATATATATATATATATAACCTCACCTCGCTGCTATATATGTCGAACTGTCTAAAGCTGACATCATGCAACTAGAGAACGGCAGCACCTGGTAAAACAAATTATATATTTGGAATCGGAAAATTTTCTTATTTTTTGCATTTATTCATCGGAATTTAAAAAGTTTTTTCCCCCATTTAGGGGGCTCGGGCCGAGGGGGGACTTCGTTCCCCCCGTCGTCCACCGGGAGGCCGAGACCCCGACTCCTGCCATCTTTGTGGTTTCCAATATGGTATTCCTTTAGTTAAAGTAATACCAGTTATTCTTTTTTCAACTAAAGGAATACCATAGGGTAAACCGCAAAGATGGCAGGAGTCGGGGTCCCCGTCGCTCGAGCCTAAATAGAGGAATTCGACGAATAAAGCAAAAGCAAAAATTAAAACCCCTAAAATTTTCCGCACATTCCAAATATATGTTTTACTGTAGGGGTAATAGTTGAGTTTAACAGATTCTGACGAAATATCGATATTTTTTTCCGATAATCGGTGTTTTTTTGTATCTTTAGAACCCATGTCAAAGTACAAGAACAGTGTGCCAAACCTCTCATATATAAATTCAATAAGCCAACGCAAAAAAAAATTGATACGTAAAAAAAGAATGATATATGAAAATAACGAAAAATGTCGTTTATAAAAATATCGTAATTGCCAGGTAATGGTAACGTTGCTAATATATATATATATATATATATATATATATATATATATATATATATATATATATATATATATATATATATATATATATATATATATATATAACTTATATATATATATATATTATATATATATATATATAGTATAACACTTTCACACTCACAGAAAAACCAATTACATATTTTGAATCAGCATATAAAGCTTATTACCAAGAATGTAAAAAAAATAAATAAATAAATAAATAAAAGTAAGACACTTATAGAAAAATAAATTACTGGATGTCTGAAACGTACAAAGTATTATATATATATTCGTTTTATGATTTAAAACTAACAATACCCTAGAGTAGACCGCATAGATATCAGAGTCGGGGTCTCTCGGCCTCTAGGTGGACGACGGGGGACTTCGTCCCCCACCTCTGTCCCCCGTCCGAGCCCCCTAATGGAATTATATGTTTCCTTGAACTTCAATTTTAGGGGGGCTCGAGCCGTGCTTAAATCGTCCACCTGAAACGGCGTTTGAGCTGATATGCTGCGATTACGCAATTCATAAACGACTTTAAGCTCGCTGGCCTTTGATTAAACTGAAATCTTTCCGTAAAGTTTAATACTTTTCGAGGGAGACCAGCCTCTCCTGAGAAGCCTTTTATGGAATTATGAAGCATATATATATATATATATATATATATATATA
>JABUQX010128451.1:0-45000 GCA_015478945.1 Trachelipus rathkii
TATATATATATTATATATATATAAAATTATATATATTATATATAATTATTATATTATATCTTAATATATAATAATATATTATTATTAATTTAATTAATATATAAAATTATATTATAATATTAATCAATATTAAAATTATATTATTGAAATATATTTAAATTAATAAATATTCACATTTTAATAAACTTATTTAATTATATTAATAATAATTATATATATATATATTAATTCTATTTTATATTAATTAATGTATATATAATTATTATATATATATATTATTATATATATAATTATATAAATATATTATTATAATATATAATATATATATAGTCGTTTAATCTGCTTTCCACTTATAATACCTTTACCATAATCGAATTGATGCATGGAATTATTCGACACAATTATACTAATAATTTTAATATAATAATTAAATTTAATTTAAATAAATTAATAATAAATTTATATTATATATTTATATTATTATAATATATATATAAATATTTAATATATTATATATTAATTTATAAAATATTATATTATATATTATTATTAATATATTATAATATATATTATATATAAATATATATATATATTAATTATATTATAAATATATATATATATATATATATATATTAATATATATTATTATTTATATATATATTAATATTTAATATATATATTAATTATAATATACTGTAATATATATATATATATATTAATATATATATATATATATATTATATATATATAATTTATATATATATATTTTTATTATATGACGTAGAATCTCACCGATAGAAAGAAAGGTCACCACTAGTGGTCATAGAAAGACGAAAATCTGATGCTCACTCTAACTAGCATCCATTTAACATCACACACATATACATACACAACACAACGATACACTAATTAACACTACACTAACACCACTTATTATAATATACCCCAAGCCTAATAATCATACCATCAGACTAATATATTATACTTACACTTATATAATATAATTAATATAATATTTAATAAATAATATATATATGATATAAATTTTATTGGATATATAAATTTATGGGTTTTTACTATATATAATATAATTATAAATATGATAATTATAATTTTAATAGTATTGATGTATATATATTTTAATTCTTTTTATAATATTATATATTTTTAGATTTTTGGGGATACTAATTATCTAATGGTTTGGGAAATTATATAATATTAATTTAAAATAAAAACTAAAAAAACCTATAATTTTCAGATATTCGAGTATTATAAATTATTATGACTATTATATTATACATACTTACACACCTACACTTCCCTATTTTACACACTACACATACATACACACATTAACTAACTTACTAATTATTAGCGTAGCTCACATTATTACACTCATTACCATGATGAACACTTTATACATACTCAACCGCTCAGATTACACTCACTAACACTCATTACACACAGATATAGGCTCTTACTATCATAACACTACACCTCAATATTATTACACTTATGTGATAGGAACTGGGTGAATAATTAGTTGATATGAGTAAGAAATCTTATTACATAAACTCTACCTTACACTAATATACAAAATAATTTACTCTTATGTCACATTATTTCAAATAATAATTATTAACCGAAGAACTTTAAAAAGTATATAAAAATTATCCCCTTATTTTAGGGTTATTATATAATAAGATTTTATGGAAGTTTCTCCGAGTTATGTAGTATATTAGTATTATTTAGTTGGTTATTTATAGGCTTATAAATGAATGGTCCAGAAGCTTTTACTCCTTCATCAAGCGGGATTTATTTATTCGAAACACTTAGGAACTCCTTGTTCGATTAGCTGAGTATATTATTAATTTAAATGTATACATATCGGACTGACTTTTAAAAAAATCTTACCACTAAGTTTAACCATCCAATAACTATATAAGAAGTTAAGTAAAAGATTTAGAAGAAGAAAGATAATAGGAAAGAATTTCAGAGAGACAAATTGGATAAAATGGAGATGAATAGAAAGGAGAGTAAAGAGGTAGTTAAGAAGAAGATATTAAGAAAGATGAAGAAGAAGAAGAAGAAGAAGAGAGGAAGAATAAGATGAAGAAAGAAAAGAAAAATATAAGGAGAAGAAATGAAACAAAAATAATGAAATAGATTAATAATAGAAAAAGAAAAAGAAAATAAGAAATATAAGAAAGAAAGAAAATATAAATAGTAAAAGAATTAGAAGAAGAAAGAATAGAAAAGAATGAAAGAAGGAAGAAGAAGTAAGAAGTAAAAGAATGAAGTAAAGAAGTAAGAAGTAATAGGAGAAGATAAGAAAGAAGTAAGAAGATAAAGAAGAAGAAGAAGAAGATAGAAGAAGAAGAAGAAGTAAGAAGAAGAAGTAAGATAAAGAATAATAAGTAGGGTATTAACATAGTGAAGAAGAGGGAAAGGGAAAAATAATTAATCAAGAAGGTAGAAGAAGAATAAATAGTAATAAGAAGAATAAGAGGAAGAATAAGAAGTAAGAAGCATGAAGAAGAAGAAGAAGTAGAGATTGACACGCAATGATAGGGTCTAAAAGTAAAATGGAGATAGTTCAAGAAGACTAGAAACTGAGAGATTAAGAAGAAGAGAATGTAAATTGAAAGAAGAAGATGAATATGTCTATTTAGATAAATGAAGAAGAGAGGATAGTTAAAGGAAGAATTTGTAAGAAAGAGATCGATAGAAGAAGATATGATATGAAGTACATAGGATATATAGAAGATGTGTATACGTAAGTGGAAAAGAAAGAAGAAGAAGAAAGAAGAAGAAACAAACAGAAGAAGAAGAAGAGAAGAAGAAGAAGAGAAGAAAGAAGAAGAAAAGAAAAGTAAAATACAACTAAGAAAACAGAAAAAGAACAGGAATGTTAAGCAGAAGAGAGTAACTAATAGTACGTAAAAAGTAAAGACCTTTATATAGTATATGGAATGAAAGAAGAGGGTTCTTATGGTTCATTGAATATATCAAGTACAAAGTACTACGGTAGAAATAAGACTTTACCAATTTAGTAGAAACCTTTGCAGAGACATTTATTTCAGTGGGATGAATGTTCTACTTAACAAAGTGTTTGAAGTAGAATCTTACAATATATATCAAAAAAATCACCTTATCATCAAAAAGGAATTGATCACCAAAAAAATATCTGTATATTATATCTAAATTAACTAATATTAGATATAGTGTGATCGATAGAATTTATTAGAATCTTACACTAATTTTTTTACAGGCAAACGTGTATTAATCGACTGTTAAATTATAGAGAATAGGAACCTCTATAAATAAAGAGAATGGTTGATATAAGAGGAAGTCACATTAAATGTTATCGTACCAATTAATATATTTAGACGAAACATAGATACTTAATGATCGGGAATATACGTCTTACGTCGCTTTAATTTTGAATTTGTCGTTAAATTTTACTAATTCTTTAACTAGAGATGAGAATTGTAGTTTAATCTCACAATATAAATTTACTATTGTATTAAATTAAAAATTATATATTATTAATTCCAAATATATAATTAATTGAAGTGTGATAAATCGTATGATATGTTACCATACCTATAGGCTTAATGAAATTAGTTTAGAAATAACTATTACTCTATAAGTGGATTTATGGTTAAATACTACAAAAACTGTTTAAATTAAGAACCGAATAGTTAGTGAATCGATATGAGGTCATCATTATATTATATATATATAGGTTTAGATAAACGTTAGCAAATATTAATCACCTCACTAAGTGGTAATTAGACTTAATCTAACAAAATTATTTTGTTAATAAATTAACAAATATTTAATGTTTATATATTGATGATTTTACAGACACCGTTTTCTCTGACTAACCTTATTTTTATTATTGGCTTACGCGCATTCCACGAACAAGAAATATTGAGCAAATACCGGTCCATATCAGCTTGAGGTGGAATAAATATCAATAAATATAGAAAGTCATGTTATTTTACATAATAATTTAATGTAAATAAATTAGTTAGTGTGATCAATATATTATATATATTGATTGACCCTACTTCACCGGATATATATATATATAATATATATATAATAAATCCCTATATATTTAACATTCGGTGGTTGTGAAATAATAGCGGTAAATTTCAATTTATGCGACTATTAATTTTTAAACCTCTTAAAGGAGAGTAAATACTCAAATTATAAATTAATACTTTATTTTCAATAATAAGTTATCGTGTCGTCTTCCAATTTATTTTATAAGATTTGTATCTTTATTTAACATTATATCCAATATGATCTCATACTAGTTTATTATTATTTTCTAGCTTAATAATAGCTTTATTTTATATTCTATAATTATAAATTTTATTATATATTTTTAATAATAAAATAGTTTTATCTAAGATTTACCACGTTTCTTATAATTTTGAAATGTTCACAGACTTGACAATTTCCTTTAAAGTTGATTTATTCATAACTTTTTCTTGAAAATAATAATCTTTGATGTTGCCGTGTTACAACTCATAATTATTTCAAAAGAGAGATTTACTAATATATTATTATCCAAATCTTGTAATTTCTTAGTTACATTGTAATTATTTATTTGTTTATTTGCAGGATGAGAATTTATATCTCGACATGATTTTATTGACAAAGTATTTATATGCCCATTATACTGCTTTACCCACTCGTCGTAAAAAAATAGGCACACCGGCACGGATCTGGATATATTTCATATTTATTTATATTATAATTAAATAATCTAATTCTGAAAATACTTTTATTTATTCGAGACATGTCTAAATTTATTTTTAGTTTTTTGAAAATATACTATTTTACTTATATTTAATTATTTACTCTTCTATATTATTATTAGTTTAACGTACAAGATATTCATAATTTTCAGCTTGATTATGTATCCGTTTTGCACTCTCACTATATTTGTAATTACCTCTCAATTCAGAGATTTATAATATTGTGATTGCTTTTCACTTTCACTTTGATTCTTTTAATTTATTTCTAATGTCCTTTTTTTGAGTATGGGCTTTCCAAAATAACTGTAATACTGCGTATTCTTAAGACTGAAAGGTCTAACTATTTAATGTTTTATAGAGAGTTGTTAAATTGTATTATTTTAATTATTTTTATTGATTTATATTTACTGAATTATAAGTTTACTGGCCAATAAAATATTAAATCGAGTTATTTTATTTGCTTTTTTTATAAACAGCTTTAGCACATTGCTTAGTTCACAAACTTTATTAAATCCTATATTAATTTAATTAATACTTATCCTAGATCTTTTTCCTCACTGACGTATTATTAAAGGAGTATCTATTAAATTACCATATATATATAATATATAATTATATAACTTTAGATATATACTTATTCCAGACCATATTTTTATGTAATCATATTCAATTTTATATATAGTATCCTAATTATTATATATATATTTATTATTCATTTACGTCAATAAATGTATATATATATATTATTAAACCTTTCAATATTATTATTTCGGTATATTATTAAATATTTCATTTGCATTACTTTTTTGACCTCATAATATTTTATATCCTATAATTATTCTTTGATTCATATTAGTTTTGCCATGGGATAAAGACGCAGACATCACTTTCCACACAGCTAATTTTAATTTAGCGATTTATCTAAATCTCTCGTTGATCATTTTATTTAGCTAAATTATTAATTACATACGTTTCTTAAAGTTAAATTCATTATATCCTATAACTTATTTCTTTCAATAAAGGAGCCGTATTATACCCAGGACAGATCCTTGGGTAGTTACACTAACATGTAACATTCGTTACCAATCATGAGCTTTATCTTACAATTTGATTAACAGAATCGTGTTGACGATCGATAAGCCAATTTTTATTTTATCGTATACTAATTTTAAAAGAGTATTTTACCTTTCAGAATACCATTAGAGCTCTATAAGCTTTTATTTATCCTCACAATATATCTTTGATGATAGTGAGACGTTAGTTCAAAATGATATTTTTATTTATTGAAAGTTCGTCAATACATTGAAGCTTATTAAATATTCATTTAATAATACATTATTCATTTTAATATTTAAATTTTGTAATAACAAATTGAAAGATAATGTTCCAGTGGTTTTGACAAGATAAGTTAAATTTATTCTTCTATTTAATAGTTCATTAGTAATTTTCAATTTAGCAACAATTGTGTTTAAAATATGTGTAAACTAAAAATTATATAAAGTATTTAAGTTAGATTAGCTGAATATCAATAAAAATATTTTTACCATCTTGATGTAGAAGTCATATAGCTAATTGGGTTTTACATGTAGTTTATTATTACTGAGAATACTCATTACGTATCTATTACCTTTTTTATTTAGAAATCATGGGAGTTAATTATTAAGCAATTTATTTAGAAATCATGAGGACTTAATTCCTTCTTTTATAAAGACCTTATATTGACAGCATTGATCCAAGTAGCTTCATCATAAATTTTAACTATAGTCTTTCAAATATTTAATTTTCTGAGTTCAGTTTATTTAATTAAGTAGCCATTTTTTTCTTAACAATTTTACTGATTTTTCCTTTATTGTTTGAATTAAGAACTTTTATATCAATCTGGAAAGCAACTATCACTTCATATCTATCTAGAGTTTTATTCATAATGTATCTAATTTGTATAGATCTGCATGGAAAATTACCTTAATATATTTATTTATTATATCATGTCACTAGTGCAAGTAGGCTACTATCTAGATTCTCTTTATCGAAATATTGTCTGAAAGAATAAACATTAATATTTAATTTATAAAATTATAGTTTTGCACATTTAAAAGATATGAAGGATCAATGTCATCTGAATTTAAAATTTAGCATTATTTCTCTACATTACAAGGACCAATTGATTCCCTATTAATGGAAATTTTTTTATTGAAATGATTTTTGAAATAAAACTTTTTTAGTTAGTTTATTAATTTAACAGTCGCGTACAAAAAAATTTATAAGTATATTACGTATAACATATCTATTTATATTTAAATTAACGTTATCCGAATTTGATAAACATCTTGAACAAGATTATATATTATTTAATATTTTATTTATTAATATTATTAATTATTATATATTATATATATATAATATATATATTTATATAGATAGATTATAATATTTAAATTAATATAATTATATATATATATATATTATATTATTTAATATAGTATCACAGAATTTATATTAAAACAATAAGGTATTTATGAGGAAAAAATTATAATTTGTTGTTTAACATAATCAATTTAATATTTTATGGGTATATAAATTAACTAACTTTTTACATTATCTATTATCTCAGTATAAAAAATAAATCCGGGATCCATATTATAAAGTACTATATTTAATATTAATTCTACACCTATTACCATAACTAGTTTTATTTATTTAATTTTACTTACCTTAATGGGAGCTCAACGTATATATTATTATAATATATATTATATGTAGTAGTAGATATTTTAAGAAGAACCGAAGAATGTAGTATATAAAAAAGAACAAGAAATTGGAGATGCAGAAAGTACTAAAATTAAGAAATATAAGTATTATCGATTAAGCAAAGAGAGAATTGCAAAAAGAGAATGAAAGAGTAGAAGAGGATATAATGAAGAAGTAAGAAATGACTAAGAAGAGAAGAAGAACTCTGTATGACAAGAACATTGTAAATAGAAAAACTATCTCTAAATACAAAGGGCGGGTAGAAATTAAAGGAAATATATATTAGCTGATAATCTAGGAAACATTAAGGTTGAATGATCATAAATATTTCTGTCAAATGGTAACAGAAAGATAGAAAAAGATTGATAGACGATGCATAAGAATTGTAGAAGAATAAGATAGAAGGAGTATAGAAGAAGAAGAAGAAGAAGAAGAAGAAGAAGAAAGAAGAAGAAAGAAGAGAAGAAGAAGAAGAAGAAGAAGAAGAAGAAGAAGAAGAAGAAAGAAGAAGAGAAGAAGAAGAAGAAGAAGAAGAGAAGGAAGAGAAGATAGAAGGAAGAGAAGAAGAAGCAAGTAAGAAGAAGAAGAAGAAGAAGATAGAAGAAGAAGAAGAAGAGGAAGAAGAAGAAGAAGAAGAAAAAGAAAAGAAAAAGAAAAAGAACAAGAACAAGAACAAGACAAGAAAAGAACAAGAAACAAGAACAAGAAAGAAAACAAGAAAAGAAAAAGAAAAAGAAAAAGAAAAAGAAAAGAAAGAAGAAGAAAGAATGTCCTTCATTTTAGAGAAAAAAAAAAAATAATGAGAAGAGAAGAAAAAGCATAATAAAGGAAAAAAGAAACAAGGGATATTTTAACCGAAAGTTACAAGTAAAATTAAAGAAATAAAATAAGAAATAAATAGTATAGAAAAATGTAGATATATAGAAAATAAAATAAGGTTATTAACATGAAGAGAGAGTAGTAGAAGAGAGACAGAGAGAGAGTAGCTGAGTAGTGAGAAAGAAAAGATTTGATAGAGAGAGTGAGACGCATGAAGAGATAGAGTGTAGGCGAGTAAGATAGAGAGAAGCAGAGAAGCTGAATGAGTCATTTATAGCTTATTTAATATCATTGATAGATAATACAGTATCATAACGTTTTTTGAAACATATTAATAAATATAATATAACAAAAAATATATATGTTAATATATATATATATATTATAATTTATATATATTATATATTTATTATACTATATATTACTCTTACTATTATATATATTATATATATAAATTATATATATATATTATATATTATATATATAAATTATTATATATTATATATAATTATATTATATATTATATATATTATATATAATTATATCTAATAAATATATAATATATAATATATATATATAATATATATTTCATATTATAATATAATATTATATAATATTCATTAATTTATATATTATTATCTAATTATACATTTATTTAATATATTACTCTTTATTATAAATTAAGTGGACCAGGTTCCTCAATATTTATATTTTTGGGTAGGGTAAATTTTAAAGTTAAATATTAGTTAAAATATAATTTGTTGATTTATTTATTTTTTTTTAATCTTTATTCCATTAATCTTAATAGGTTTGTTCCTGGGGATTACAATAAAAAATGGTCTTTCTTTTTAAGTGTATAGACCTAATAATCGTTAAATTTTTATATAACTATATGCGGTATCTCGACTCATATATATATTTGGAGATACTTGGGGGTGACTTAATATATTAATATATATTAAATATGATATAATATATATTATTATATATATATAATTAATATATTTAAATTATATATATATTTAATAATAATATATATATATAATAAATATATATATTTAATATATTTAATAATATATTATATATATATATATTATTATATATATATATTATATTATATATTATATATATATTATAATATATATTAGTATTAATATATAATATAATTATATATCTTATATAATATATTATTAATATATATATATATATTATAATTAATAATATTTAATATAATTTAATATATAATATATTAATATATTATATATATTATATATTATATATATATATATATATATATATATTATTTTATATATATAATATATATATATATTAGTATATATATATATAATATTATATATATATTATATTATTATATAATTATAATAATATATATTATATTAGTCGTTAATTGAACTATTTGTGATTGACAAAACAAACGAGTAAAATATTTAGAGTTTTAAAAAATTAATTAATTGTTATAAACATTCAATATTCAACAATTTCTCTTCATATAAAAATAATAGAAATAAGCATATTATGTTCATAATGCTTGTATAAAACCCGTCTTTGTTCTGTATCAGTTTGAATGAAGAATCACTACAGAAAATCATGCTTGATTTCGTTGTTACAAAAATCGATATTCAATATAACTCAAGCTTATTTTAGGGATAAAAAAATCATAGGAAAAATTGACAGTTTCAACACGTAGCAGAACATTAAATTTTAAACCATATATTAAACATATATTATATATTATTAAATATATTAATATATTATATTATAATATATATTTTATTAATTAAATATTAATATATATATATATAATATATATATTAATATATTATTAATATATATATTATATAATATTAAATATATAAAATATATTTATTAAATTAAATATTATATTAATATATTTATATATATATATGTAATATATTTATTAATATTATATGTTTATAAATTATATATTGAATTCATGCCCCCGAATTTCTCAGCCTACATGAACAAAGTAGTAGATTGGCAATGTATTCGAATAGTATTAATTAAATTTTGCTTTATATAAACAGATATCTTTTAAAATAACATTTATTTATTTAATTAATAAACAATAATATAATTTTAATAATTAATATATTAATTATATATATATTATTATATATTATATATTATATAATATATATAATATTATATATATATAATTATATTATATATATATATTTATATTATAATTAATTATATATATTATATATATTTATATAATATATATATATATTAATATATTAATATATTTTTTAACATATATTAAATTTACATTTATGATATTTATAATATATATATATATATATAAATATATATAAATATATATAGATATTACTTAATATATATATTATATATATATATAATATTAATTATAACTATTATAATATAATATAATATTAATATATATATATATATATTATTATAATATTTTAAATTTAAAATTTATAATTAAATATTATATATATATATATATATATATATATATATTACTATATATATTAATATACTGTAAAAATATATGTTAATATATTATATATATATATATATTATATATATATATATATATATATATATATATATTAATATAATATATAGTAATTTTATGATTAAATGTAAAGTTTCATTTTCCTTAGAAAATTAAAATATATATATATATATATATATATATATATATATATATATTTATTATAATTTATCTTGAGTGAATGAATTTGGATAATATATATCTATAATATTAATATAATATTTATATTTATATATATATAATATATTAATATATATATATATATATATATATATATTATATAAATATATAATAATTCTAATTAATTAATATCTATATGTTATATATATATATATATATATATAAATTAATCTAATATAAATATATATATTATATATATATATATATAATATTATTCTATATAAAATATATTATTAATTAATATTATAATAATTAAGATATATTATATTATTAATTATTATTAAATATAAAATATTATAATATCATAAGAATATAAATATCAAAATTTAATATTAAATTAGCTCACGATAATACCGAGAAAAGATGACACGTGGTTAATTATATGATTAACTATACAGGAATACAAGATATCATGGGGCTTCTAATCTTAAACCAAATGGGAACAATTAAATTTAACAACAATGGCTGTAGCATCAACTATAAGTTTACAAGGTTTATATTTAGGGCTTAAAGATTACATTCACCAAATAGCTCTACACATACACTTTCATTACCTATTCAACACGGATGAGAGCTACAAAAGGATTACTTACTTTAATAGAATAAAGTGCCTCCTACATACGTACCATCTCATACAATGAAGACTCACTTATATTAAAGTTCTAATATATATATTATTAATTATGTATATTCAGAGCTTTTTATATATATATTTAGCACTAAGGTTTACTCAAAACTATTATATAATGATTAAATAAATTGCTTCAATGCCTAATTTCTTCCTGTATAGAAGCATAGATGGGTGTATCACTAACTCATACTTATAAGGAGTGAGACTTTACCCTCTATTATAAACTCTTTATATAACCTTTGGATAATTTGTAAACGCTATATTTAATCTTTTATTAGTGTAAATCATCATAATTAAGTGAAATTGCCCTATATTAAATACATAATTAATTATATTAATAACATAGTAATATACCAATAGAAAAGATAACCTTGTTTGAGGTCTCTATTTACATACAATAAGTACTCATAATCACAAATTACTTGTATATAGTCTACTATTTAGTGACGTTACTTAGAGGAATTCCTTTATATGAGAGTGTGACAGTTTATATACTAATGATATACTAGTTCTAAACAGGTGTAATACACAATTAATACTATTAATATATAATATAATATATATTAATATTAATATTATATTTAAAATATATATATTAATTAAATATATATTAATATATTAATATTATTATATTAATAACTAATATGATAACTATTATAATATTATATATATAAATATATATAATATATAATTATTATATTAATATATATATATTATAATATTATTATTATAATATTATATATTAATATTTATATATAATATATAATATAATATTAATTGTAACTATTATTATTGGTTACTACCTCTTTATTTTTTATCCTTGATTTATTTATACACTCTCAATCTGGATCTAAGCATCACTTCTTATCTACATATTTTTTTATATATTTTGTTTTTTTAATTAATATTTATAGGCTACACTATATTGACCATACTCACCAAATAAAACATCAAGATTATTATACAGTGAGTTAAACGTGAGTAGACTCATGTAATTATATATACTCGCCCCTAAAGCATATAATTTACGTAACAAGTATACATTGTTACTAAACTTGTACCACATAATAGTGATTTATCGTCAAAATCACAGTTTCTATTGGTTGTACAGAGTTACCAAGTGCTCTCTTTTTGAGCGGGCAAAAATGATAAGGTCACAAAAGTGACTTTCAACCGGACGCAATTAACGTCTCCGATACGACTTGTAGAGAGAAAATGCGAATATTAACAGATTGTTATATACATATGGAACGCTAGACGGAGGGTACTAATAAGCGTAATATAGCAATTCGAAGGAAATGTGAGGTAATAAAAAGAACAAAAAATAATAGTACAAGAATACATACACTCTAGAAACACATCTTACTTCACACACGTGTTATAATGTTAGTATCATAAAATAATTGAAAACAATATCCAATTAGCTGCGTGCTGGAAAATAAGAATGACAATGACACATACTAGAGCTTATTTGGACATATTAGCGCAAGTTGCGTTATCAGTAACCCTGGAATGGAATACATGCTACTGGTATGAGTAATGTTTGTCCGTTTAAGGCTTAATAAGTAGTCATGATATAAGTCGAGGTGATAAGATAAGTAGGAAATAATATAGATTTGTGGAACTAAGAGAATATAGAAGAAATAGTAGCAAATAGATAATTAGAAAAGTTTGATTCAGGAAAGAAAATATTATAGTGGTGCACCTAAAGTATGCGACAGGGAGATAGGTAGGTTGGAGAAGTTATCATATGACGAGTGAGACTAGTAGCAAAAATCCACACCGTAATTGGTGAGAAGGTGTGTGGTGCTTAACGAGTGAGGTATCTTATTAAAGACTCTCTCTTAATCAGTTATTCCCCGGAGTAAATTGTTACACAGGAAGGCAGAGATACCACTCGAGAACTCACATAGCACCATTCTGTTATCCGCGGTTCTTCACTTGCCCCTCTGTGGATGAGATATTGTTATGGTAATGTTCTCATAAATAGTTACAAAAATAATAAAATTTAAAAAAATTTAAAAAGTTATCGGAGAGATTAACGCTGCAAAATGAGAATCAGAGTGATTATATGAGCTGCCGTATATAGTTTTAATAGAGATTATCTAAGCTTTATTATAGTGCTCTATATGCGAGTCTGCTCGCGATATTACCAAGAGTATTTTTTAAATATATATTAACTGTGAAAATTCATAATAGTGAAATTTAGGAGTAATCCCCACATAAAATTAGAATATTAGTAGAAATAATAAAGAAAATTAATATAACTACACACAACATCAGGGCATTCATATTTTCTTGAGTTAGTACACAAAGGAACCGAGAGAGGGTCCTTGAGAATATGAGACCGGGCAATTGAGGGGAAACATAATACACATTGGAAATACTATATAATTATTAAATTTAAAATGTATATTATGTCTAGAGTACAACGTTAGACATTACTTCGGTGAGTGAATATTCTAACCGGAACTATTTATATATATGCTTTATATTATGGTAGATCTATACCATTGATGTTTTTTCGATATTTTGATAGTCTAAAGAAATAATGGTAGTCATATCCCGAACAAGTGCATCGCGTTTTCTGCTAAAATTTGCTCGGTGGGAGACTTAAAAAATATCCTATTATTGACGCATTTTGTATCCTCTTACCTAAATCTTTCTGACAAATGTAAAAGTATGTATTAGCTCAAGCCTTATTTCCTTTTTATCCTAATATATATCAGTTGAAAGAGTAAAAGCGCTATACTTTTCAATAGTGGAACAGATCGAGAATACGGCAAATGTAAAAAGCAGAAGATAAAAAGAAAGAATTAGAAGATTTAGTATCAGAGTTTTTCTGCAAGTTCAAAAGTATAACAAGACAACAGAAGTTAAATAGAAAGATTAGTATAAGAAGTACACCGAAAGTAAAAGTATTGCGGAAAGACTCTATGTATATAGAGTCAAAGTACAAGTTTGAGGTGAGGAAATAGAAAAAATGATAATTAATATCAGAAGGACGTATAATATTAGTAATAGTAAGGAATGTACATAGAGAAGAAATGATATGTATAATAGTAAAGATATAGTAAGTAAGATTAGTATAGATATATTATTGGCTCAATGTAAGTGGACAAAGAAAAGTAAGGTATAATAATAAGTAGAAGTATCGAAAGAGATTAACCCTACTAGAGTAGATAGCACATGATATAGAAAGGCAGGGATAATCAAGATATAAGGAGTGAACATAATATATCATGATATATAAGAGAAGACCTCAGATGTACCAGCACAGAAGAGGAAGTATGATAGATATAATAGATAAATAAATTAAGAATGAGGAGCAACAGAATAGTAACCTAAATAGTGATCACAAAAGAAAAAATCGCTAAGCTTTTAGCTTATAGATAACGTTGAAAGGTAAGGACAATGGTAGCAGAAGTGTATAAGATAGTTATAGAAAATGTTCAAGATTAAATAAAGGTGAAATAGAGGAGAGAATAGTGAACTACTCTAGAAGTATTCCGAGAATAAATTAAAGAAGAGGATAATATATATAGACATGAAAAACTCTGTAGATAGAAATTTGGTAAAAGTGACTTGATTGCAGGGAAAAAGAAATTTGTGAGCATGTTAATAACCATTCACACCTAAAAAATATGATAGAAAACATCAAGACAAGAAAAAGAAAAGAAACTGTCAATAACGACATAATAATAAAACTAAATGGATCACACAAAAAATATATATACTAAAACTTATATATAGAATATAATACATAATATATATATATATTAATAATAAGTAAGAGGACCTATTAAAGGATTGACCTAATATGAAGGTACAAGAATTAATCATACTGCCTCTCATAATAAAATATGGAAAACGTAATAAAATATAATAAAGATAAAAATAATGTATGTTATAATTGAATAATAATCATAATAGTGATGAAAGAGCAAAAAAAGATTCTGGTTACACTTATGTAAATAATTAGTAGAAATATGAATGGCTAAATTGTAAATAGTCAAAAAAAGCATAGGGATGGAGATACAGAAAAGTACTAGAATATTAATAGTTAAATAACATTTTCATGAGAAATGTAATGTAAGAATAAGCAAGTAAGACTATATAAGATATAACTATATATAGTGTATAACAATAAGTATTAAACTAAAGAAATATGATATAAGATAAGGTAATAAGATATGAAAAGTAAAGAATGAAGAATGAAATGTTATTAAAGATAGAATAAAAGTTAGTTAATGAAGGTAAGTGTATGAATATATGAAAAGAAGTAAAGAAATTGAAGTAAAGTAGAGAAAAAAATTAAATAGATAAAAAATATGATTAATATGGAATAAAGAAATACGAAAAATGGACCAAATAAAGCCTACCAAATCATGACGCATTGTTAATATTCAATACAAGGGTTGAGAGAAGAGATTGAATAGAGATATGTAAGTAAGTAGATATGATAATAATATGTAAGAGGAGAGAGTAAGATAGATAGAGATAAATAGAGATTTAGTATTATTACTATATATATATTAATTAATAGATTATAATAGTTAATAGAGAGATATAAAGTATTATGCGAGAGAAGAGTAAAGTAATAGTATAAGTAGATATATATATATATTATTATTAGACTTAATACTTAATTTAATATGTAATTATTGTATCTATTATAAATTAATATTCAAATGGGAAAATAATATAATATTATATGACATTATAATTATATAAATATTAAAAAATTACATACATTTTATAATAAGTAAAATAAAAGTTTGTATATATGGTAACTATTATAAGTATTTATTTATATTAATATTTATTACTTTATAAATATATATATATTAATATATTATATATATATATATATATAATTAATTAAAATTAAATTAATATATTATATTTTAAATTATATTTATAATATAAATATATATATATTATATATTAATTATATATATAATTACTATAATATATATATAATATTATATTTAATTATATTGTATCTACTTGAATATCATATTATTACTATATCATATTATTATATTATATAATATAAAATTTATTAAATATAATATATATTATATATAATATATATAATATATATATATATATATTTTAAATTATATTAATATTTATTATATATTAATATATATAATTATACTATATTTATATATATATTATATATAATTATTATATATTATTAATATAATTAATATATATATATATATTAACTATAATATATATTATTAATATATATATATAATATAATATATATATATTATATATATAATGGTAATTAATGTATTTTATATATAATTATATATTATAATATATATAATATTAATATTATTATTATATTAATATATATATAATATATTAATATATACTATATTAATATATATATATAATCATATAATTAATATAATTATATATATTATATATATTATTAATATATAATATATTATATAATATTAATATATTATATAATAATATTATAATTAATTAATATATTATTATTCATATTATCTATAATATAATTAAATATATTAATTATATATATTTATTAATATAATATATATATTAATATATATTAATATATATAATATATATAATATTAGTAATTGAGTTTTTATTAATGAATTTTGTTATTGTACTATCTATTTGGAAAAAATTATAAAATGGGTGGAAAAATAAAAGAAAGGGTTTTATTAACTTCCTATATATACGTTCCTCTTATCACGTAGGCAATTATATCAAAATTAAAAATAATATTATATATTAACAATATACTGTTTTTATTACGTATAATATATATATTGTCCAATTGAAATTATTATTCGATATATATAAATATCCATCACATTATTTATATATATATAATATAATCTTATATATATATAAATATATTATATATAATGGAATACCTTGTTAATGGGTATTTTACGACTCCGGGGTCAGTATGTGGATAAATTTTTTTATAGGTTAATATTATTTATTATCACACTAATTATATAATTTATATATATCTGAGTATTATTAACCTAACCTAACAATCTAAAATTTTTTAATAAGTAAGGTGAATTGAAACGGGTTAACATAGTTATTCGTTCAAGAAGTATATATATATCTAGAAGCCCAGTTTACTAGGTTAATTTTCTATCTACTTTGAGATAATCACCGGTCTATGTGTTATCTCAATGTTTATAAGTATTTTTACTTTTAAATATTAAAATGGAATTTGATTAAATCTAAATATTGATCAGTATCCACCGGAAGTGCATGATACCCAACAAATACTAAAGTATAAGTGCATATGAGACGAGGTGAGTTTTCAGGCGATGTTCTTCTTTCACCTTTACCTATCTGGGGAAAATCAAAGATCAGGGAGGTATCATGATATTTTACCCCCCTACACGAGGTGGTAAGGATCAACTCAATCAGAGGTTAGAGCCCTACACTGCTTCTCTATTATTGGATATTATTTCGGAGAGTCGCGGGGGTTATAGTACCCGAACCCTCGCAAACTTATATTCGCAGGATATACAAAGAGAAAAACGTCACTCACTCTAACTCATAATGTCTACGCGCCTGTCTATGTCCTGGATGATTCCACTTAACTTTTTTTATGTGATTTAACTCTCCAAGATTGTTTGTTAATCTAAGAACACATTTCTTACATAATTTCTTATGCTATACTATTTTTTTATATAGTATCAAAAGGTTTTATTTATTAGATTATAATATACTATATACAACCTACCAGCACTAAAGACCCGAATTTCACAGGGTATTCACTATTTTCCTTTGAAAATCCTTTATTAACATACTGATTATCTTTGGGAGTATAAATTTTCCATTGAAATCATCCTAAATATTTCCTGCAACGATCATGATACACTACTAATTAAAATCTCTTATAATATAACTATATATATATATAATATATAGTATACATTTATTATTATAAATAGATATTATTAAATAAATATAATACCGTGATAATTATACTTGTATTTAGATTCACATATATAATATTATATCTACAATAAACTAAATTAATTTTATATAAATATCCTAATGGCTTCTCACAACAAATTATAGTTAATTTTATAATATTATATTATTTAACTGTAAAAAAGAATATGATATTAGTATTATTATTTCATAAGAATAATGTATGCTTATCGTTAGTTAAATTATTTTTCTAGTAAATTGATAAATAGTATTTCGACACGAGAAGACTATCATATAGGGATATGAGTCCGGATAGTAGATAGCCACCTACTACCAAATATTATATTTATTATGGTTTTAAAATATTAGTGATAAAATTAAGATTGTGAAAGCGTACTTGAGGTTTTGTAAAATATGATATTTTAAAGTTCAAATATAAATTGCAGTTACAGTTTCTTTGCATCATTAAATTAATAAAATAGAAAATAAAAACCATAAAATTATATAGCTATATATAATAATAATTTGAAATTATAACATTTATGATAAATTTTACTTTCAAGAACAGAACTGTTCTAGCCTATAATAGTTTATAAAAATGTTTTACTCCCCACGGTGGACGAATGCGTCATTATTTACTACGTTCATAAGCTTATACAGGAGCGCTATGAGCTAGTTCTGTCCTAAACCTTATATAATAAATGATAATTCATATACCATCGAGTAATAAATATAATTAAATTTAGAATCTTTCGTTCTCGATCTTTACCCTGTATATATATGTACGAGAATGATTCGTGGTGCATAGTCTGTGTTAAGCGATATCAGCGTGCACTTTCTGAACACTAATTTTCTCATATATCTAGCATGGTAGACTGACGATTCGTGAGACTTGGTTCAGTAGGATAATGGTTGAGTGAGATCTCGTATTTTATAAACATTTATATGACTTTTTTTTATTTATAAGTGGTCATTTTGTTTTACGCTATTTTAACTATATATTACATAAAACAGTGAATAGTGATCTAGTATCTATTTTAATAATAAATGACATTTGTTATGAAGTTATTAAAATAGTTATTAAAATATGGAGAAGCTGATTTTCTAAAGCATTTGAGAATATTTTTCTATTGACACTCTTCCCAATTGTATATCATTGCCGACAATTCGTCTCATAAGTTTTAGTATTAGAAATGAAGTACATTATACATGTATAGGCCTATAGATGAAAGAGAAGGGAGTGTAGTACACGAAGAGAACAACATCTGTATATTTATATCCGAATGGTAAAAGAGAATTAAGAGAGAGTGCTATCATTTCAATTACTGCGCTATTGTGATATCACTATATCAGTAACCTAGAGAAACAAGGATAAAACGAGTTATCTCTATGTAATTATAGCTGATGCACAGACGTGTTCATCATAATAATACAAAATATATTAATAATATAGTTGCTTTAACGCATATATTATATTATTTAAACTTAGATTATATCTTATAACTTATAACTGATTAATAGTTTTTCTCTATATTTGTATTTTATCATGTTAGCTCAATACATGTATATATTGTCAGATATTGAAATTATAAAACAATATTTATATGTACTTGATAAATATATTTTTACTATATCAAAACCACGTAGTGATAATCTAGAGTAGAAAACGTATTTTTCTAGCCTTCTATTATATATAATAGTTCAGTTATTTTATATAAGAATCATATTGGTTTCATTTAATTTTATATCTATCCCAATAATATTTTATAACTAATCAAAATATATAAATATACTATGCTCATAATCTATTTTATTTCGCTAACAAATATTTAAACAAATAAAATCACTTATAATATAAGGACATTAATATTACAGTGAGATGCGTATCCAGCTAGAATTAATAAACTAAATCATTTAAGTGATTGCTATATTATGGTCGATAAATACGTGAATAGAATCAACCCATACTTTGCACAAAGTATATAATAAATCACAATTAATATTATATATCAATTAATATTATATTATTAATAGTATATCGATATATATAATAATAGCTTACATTTTGTTATACTTTAGTATTAGTATTAATAAATTTATAATAAATTTCAGAGAGAAATAAAGAATAATCAAATCAACAATTATTACAGAGAATTTACTTTTTCGACTGAAATTTAATTGCAATTAATAGTATCTATAACTATAATTTAATATGTAAGATATTTCTATTTAATTTATAATATATATAATTATTAATAAACCCTAAATCATAGTAACACCCTTAAGGTAGAAAATTACTGATATATACTCATGAGTCAATATATAAGATTAATTAATATAAGAGTTCGGGGAATATTCTTCATACGGCCCCTCTACGATAGATGGATTCGAACGGGGAGATAGAGATATTCGATCCCTTTCACCACTTCTTAGTTACACTCCCATATCAAGTGGCTTCGAGCCTAACCTTAATTAGGATATAAAGCAATGAATAAATATTTCCGACTGAAACGACTGTATAAAATTTGTATAGGGAGGACGCTTTATGTGGTGTTTATACACGATTATGTTTTTTATAAGTCAAAGAAATAAGCAGAAAAGATCTACATACTATTTATAGCTTTATGAACTGACTGATTCCAAAATCAGTAAATTTGTTATTTTTATCTCTTTAATTATACCTTACGAATTTAAGTTACAAAATTTCGAGTATGTCTTTACATCTCATCATATTACACATTTTCTAAACAAATTAATGCTATTAGTATTACCAAATAATAGTAATTAAATATTTACGGTATTATTTTTCACTTGGTTATATTAAGTTTAGTTCAACTACTCAGCCTTACTTCCGAGAAGGAGTATTACGTTCTTCCAGTAACGCCCACTCTGAATAATTATAACTAGTTATATTCTGTAAGTATAAATATAATATCTTCCATTAGAACACTTCATTATTTTTTTTCAAAAAATTTATATATCCAATTATATAGTATGAAAATATACATAATATTTAATATAGGTCTATAGCTTATCAGATTTCATTTTATATTAATAGATACTTTTAATGTTTTATATATATATTCATAATAAATAATAAATGTAAAATACTTATATATTTATGAGGTAGTCTACATCTTATCACAGTTTCATTTTGTTATAGTAGGAGATTACTACTATTTCGAGGGTTATTCATGTTATTGTTAAGTTGTGCAAGATTTTGCTAATTTATTTTATTTTTATTGGATTTAGTTCAAATGAAGGTTGCTATAGCTATATCGGTAGAATTGGTGGGAAGCAGGAGGTAAATCTTCCTCAGTGGTGTGTTAACGTTTTTGGATCTATTCTTCATGAGCTCAATCACGCAATCAGTTTTATTAATTAAAACTCACATTTTCAAATTTCACAACACACCTCTCATTTTCACCGTATGCCCGAATTTAAAGTCTTATAACAAAAATAAAAAAATTATTAACTAATATGAATATATAATAAAATTAAGAACCTTATTAAGAGAACAAGTAATAGAAGTGAGTATAAAAGGACAATAAACGAGAGAGTCTGAAAATTAAACAATCTTTTTTTTTAAACGACACATTGAATTGGAGTGCATTCGGAGACTGCGCTATCGTAAAACACCAGAACAACTTCTATTGAGAATATAGTTCTATAATATTACATTCCTGTGTTCTAGACGAGTAATAACTTGTTCTATTCAGTCGGTCAGAAATGTGTACGTTATCCGACATGTATTGTCAATGTCTATCAGTTTTACCAGCATGCAAATGCTGTTTGGTTAGATCTAGCTAATTTTATTTCCCACTTCCATTCATTCATACGAATATCTAAGGCAAATTTTATTGTTCTTTACTTTTAAAAAAATATCTTCACCGAGATCAATAAAGATATAGATTTTATTCAATTAACTATATATCTATTTTGTACACATCTAAATAAATTGATAAGATATACGCTGATTAGTTTTCCCATTATTGTAATGAGATTAGATATTGTCCCAGTGTTTTATAATACCATATTAAATAATTACATAGGCTTAAGAACTAATAACCTTGAGATATGCTGGATATAATTCAATACATAGAGCTCTTAAAATATATATAATATAATATATATATATATTTAAATTAAAATAATAAATATTAAATTATATTAATAATATGTAGTATTATAATCTGTTAATTTTAATATATTTTATTAATTATATATATGTTAGTTTTAAAAAATAATATATATTTAAATAATATAATATATACTTTAATAATATTACCATATACTATATATATATATATATATAATATTATATAATAATATAAACTATATAATATCTATATTTATAATTATATATATATATATACTTAAATATCTATATATTTAAATATATTATATTATATATATATAATATATATATTAATATATAATAATATTATTATAATATTTGTCATAAATTATATATTAATATATATAAATATATTAATTAATATATTAACATTACGATATAAGTAAAAAATTCAAGTATGGTAGTAGTTATATCCATAATAGTAGATTAAAATAATTTAGCGGTAATACAGTAGCAGTTATATATACTTATAATTAATATTAAATATATAGTATAATATATTATATATAATTAATTATTCTATTAATATAAGGAATTAATTAATAATATAATTGTGATATATATGATACAAATTAATCTATTTATAATGACTCACATATATATATATATATATATTATATATAAATAATATAACTAGATAATATATATAATTATAATCTATATATATGAGTTATATGCGTTAGTCTAACTATAAATTCACGTAATTATTAAATTTAATATTAAATAAAAAACATCACTTTAAGTAATGCAAAAAATTCATTTACCTCACTATAATTATTCACACAAACTATATCACTATTATGATTGGTAATAACCTTATATATTATTAAAAAAATAACATCCTAAATATAAATATACCTCCTCCATTAGCATAAATATAATAATAAATTATATGTACTTAAATTAGATTAAATATAAGATTTAATGGATACACTCACAATACAATAAATAAATGTAGATAATAAAGAAATACTGACACAATACTAATAACGATAGAAGCGGATATAAATGAATAAATAAATAAAAAAGGAACAAATATTAAAAACCTCTTCATATATTTTATGCTATAGTGAAACCATGATCTTCAATCCTCCTTGTTTCAGAATGAGGTAGTTATAAAGTTAAATAATTATGTTATATTAATAAATATAATTAGTTATATAGAGTGATCAAATTCATAGGGTGAGATTTTTGAGTGATATATAAGAATATTCTGATGAGACTACTATTAAATTACAGAACCTTGCCATTGCTTATGAGGTAATGTTATATAATTTTGGAGTAAAAATTTATTGAAATTGATAGAAATTATTCTAAAGAAACCAATTATTTTTAATATATAAGTTAATTTTATCTACTATATATATACTCTTTATATAGATTATAATATATAATACTACTATATATGCTTTTAAAATTTAGTTGCCAATTATAAATTATTTACATAACTTGCATCAAAGTAAAATATATACAGTTATTTATATAATTATATATATATAAATAAGTGAGTAAATATCATCTATATTACCGTAAACTGTACATATAAACGAATAATCTATATATTTATTACTTTAATACTATATTTATAATACTATTTTAGTTCTCAAAATTATATAATCAATATTATTATTTTATTAAACTTATATATATAAAATACCTTGACTATTTAGGTATAACCCTATTTATATATAATGCTTTTAGCACATAGTATATATATATTATAATATAGATGATAATAATATAACTTATATTACTATATATTATATGAACATTATATTTAGTATAAGTAAATATAATAGAGTAATAACGAGATAGAAGAGATAGAAGAGAATGGAGCCTATATAATGGTAAAAGTTGTCGAAGACTGTACTGTTGATTTGAGACAGTAAGGATGAACGAAGTTTGTATACAGTTTCAGCGTAGCTAGTTCGCAGATGCTCCTCTCAGATCCGTCTCGGACTATATAAGTAGAAGTATAGAGTAGAGAGTAAGAGTAATACGTAATAAATGTATAATATATTATAGTATAATATATATGAAAAATATTATATATTCATTTATATATATAGTATAATATATTATATAATGGATATATTATGAATGAGATGACTCATAAAAGATAATGAGTATAGTATAAGAATACATTCATAAAATTCTTTTTATTTCAAATTTTAATTATCGGTTGACGAATTACTTATTCGTTATTGCATAGTTGTAAAAGTATTATTATTATTTATCTTTAAATTGAATATGAGATCCAAGCCTGTCTTAAATTTAATACATTTTATTTCCATATAGCGGTCAATAATATCTTCGTTCTTGTTTAGCTTTCTATATATGTTTTTGATTTTGTTTTTATTTAATTAGCATGCATATTTCTTAAAACCTTAATAATTTTTATTATGTTTTATTTACAAAAGATTAAGCTTATTTTACAAATAAATTTTATTTTATCTATGATAACTTGCTTCTATCAAATTGGTTTAATAAATAATATTATTGTATTTTACCATCCCCTACTACCCTATTAATAATATATATATATGGTGATTATATAAAAAATCTTTTTTAATACTTATAATCTCAAGTATCAGATAAAGCTGTATAACTAGAGTTATGCTTTTAGACTAGTATCGACGTAAGTATATTATTATAATTATTCTGAGAGCGTCTTATACGCTTACTCTATCTATATCTTCTCTCTATACACATAATATTATAAATATAATATATTAATATATATAATATATATATATTAATTATATATAATCAACCGTATATATATAATACTACTATCATATCAATTAAAAATTATAATTAAAATTAAATCTAAATTAAATATAGAATTTTATCAATTTCAAAATATATATCTACATAAATAAATATATATATAAATTTTTAAAGTATTTAAATAATTAATATATATTATAATATAAAAATATTTCTTCTCAATTATTCTATAATGAAGTAATTATATTTTATATGTAAAATTTAAAAAATGATGTTAATTTTATTTTATACTTTATTTCAGTAAAAAATTTACTTATATTTTATTTATTTATTTTAATTTTATAACACTAGGAGCCTTATTACATAAGGAAGATATTTAATGAAACAATATATATACTCGAGTTAATTGAATAAGACTGAAAGCTTAAGCAAAGATATAAATATTATAGCTCTAACATTTACTAATGATTTACTCCTAAAGTGAGGATTTAATATTACCCTCTATAACTATTCAGCTTATAGTGAGAAATAGTCAGCAAAAGATGTCTTTAAACTTCCAGTGTAATTAGAGTGTTGGGCTATCAATTGGATGATTCATTTATTTCTACCTCTTGAGTCTATACTAATATATAAAAATACTTATAGGCAATTGCTCATCTCTTACGACTTTATTTCCATTTCATTCTATAAAGATATGTACTTGAAATCGAAATAACAATTGTGTTTGAAGGCAACTACTTAATACATGTTTCAAAAAAATACTAAGGTAATCATTTCTCTTTATGATTTAACTTATTTTTTCACGATTTTTATTTCATTTTATATTAAATTTTTGCCTTATTTCTAAAAATGATTTTATTTCGAGAATATTTATGCACGTTTCCACCATACTTCAAAATCATCATAATATACACATGTACACTTTGAGTAATTTCAGTATTAGCTATATATCTATACCATTTACTTCCAAGTTTTATCCATATACTAAATAGTCAAATGTACTACTTTTATATATACTTATTATATAAATATGTAATTAGAATGTATTAATTTCACATTGTAAATAATCTTCTTATTCTTATTCTCCTTCATTTTCTCAAGATCTTATACTTTTATTAATAACTTTTTCTTAGGAATAAAATCTATATATAAAAATTTTACCTTACAATTTTAGCACTATTAGCATCTCAATTCATAATATTCACCTAGCAGATATTATTTTATCTTACTCATTAAATTATTATTGGTAAAATAATAAATAAAATTGTAATGAATTTTTTAACGTATGTTGCTTCAATAATAATTAATATCATTCCTAAAGCTAAATATTTTTCAGTAAGTACATCATCAATATCACTTTTATTTATACTTTTCTAATGATAAATATTTTTATTTTATTAGTATCAGCTGCTATTATTTTTATAGGTCAATTAATAATAAAGTATCAACATAGGCTATTCGGTTATATTTGAATTAAATAGTTTATCCTTTATAATGTTATATTAAATTAGTTAGGAGAGTGGTTGTAGAGTAGTATGTATATTGTCATAATTAATAACCATTCACATAAAAAATTAATATCTGAATAATAAATTCAGTAATATGAATTTTCCTATTCATAATTTTATGAGGAAATAATATAGAAACTTAATCTAGTTAATTGCTCCACCCAAAAATAAATAATTTTTTATTAGCATATCGCATCATATACTGTTATGAGACATTTTATTATTAAAACCAACTCTGCGATATTATTAAGTTAATTATTCCAGTAATATTTCGTTTTTAAAAAAATCTTATTTATATCATTTATATATATTATCCCTTTCACCTAGTATTATTAATTAAAAATTTGAGTTTTATTATATAAATATAATTACTGATTTACACAATATAATTTGGAAAGGATATTATACTCATAAATACTATTAGATACTTCTAATAAAGGTCTCCTCAAATAATTAAAATATTAGTTAATTTATAGCCTTAGCTCATTTCGGGTATGGTGTTATCAATTTTATCTCAAAATAATTCTATGAATCTAATGGTAATTTCCATTTGATCACTCTAATTACGGAGTAAATTTATAACCTTAGCTAAATTTCCCAATAGAATTAATTATAGTACGTAGTTCCCTGTAACTTTAATAGACAATTATTCAGATACTAAGTGTAATATTGTTATCAAAAATTTATGGAGGTAGCCCTTGCTATAATGGTTGATATTATAGATAACTTTAAAATGTATTAGTAATAACTAATAAATGTGTAATATTGAGAAAATATAATACTTCCATTATTTATATATTTGATTATTGAATATTTTTATAATTATGCTACGATATATGTACAGTTATTTGTGTAAATTATTAAATATAGTACTTCATAATTCAGTTTTTACACCTAATATACAATAATATATTAGACGAGTTATTAAAGTATGAGATTAATATATATGAACTTAACATATATTCAACCCTAACAATTTCCAGCTAGCTTTGATATATAAATTTCTATGATTTCATATCATATGATATAACTTAATGAATTATACTATATATCAATATTTTAAGATTATTCTAATATTAGTCTAAAAAATATTTACAATGATTGTCTTTTTACTGTCTCTATATTCTTTATATCTTCTCTGCTCTCAATTGTATTCTATCCATAATCTTTGAAACTCTTTCTTATTTAATTTAAATTAAGTAAATGTAAATTATTATTTCAAATTTATTATAAATAAATAAGTTATAGAAGTTACTACTTATTATATAAAGGATCTGACACTCAATACAAAGGTGTCAGGATTATTTTGGATTTGGGCCACAGAGTCTATATAAGATAAAAAAGAAAAAAAAGTTATAGAAGTGCTATCATTTACATTATTTTAAAAATATAACCTATTAAAAATATTAATAAATAAAACATAGAACATTTTATCATGATACAGATATCAATAAATATAATTGGTAACTAAGGTCTTGATATCAAAAAAGCGCACGCTTTAAACTCTGTATGACGTTGTGGAGAGTTTGCAGCGAACTGAGCTCAAATCACTATTAGATAATTATAGAACTCAACATATTTAACAGAATATACATCGATGGCACCGAGAGACGCATTAATAAATGGTAGATAACTCTCACAAACAATAAGAATACAATAAGATAATAAAAATCTGTAACTTCCTATCCCAATGATTGTGTTTTCAAACATTTTTCACGATAATCCCTATTCCCTCACACCATTCTCCCTTATACCAAATAATACCTGATATTTTAAAGCAATTGCCCTCAAATATATACATGTTCTTTAAAACACGTAAGTTGTGTTGAGAGTCTCGTCTCTCAGTACCAATAATTTGGATCGTAGTTATAGATCACAAAAATATATTTTAGTAGAGCGATACTCTGCTAATACAATTACTGTGCGGAGAAATTCATTTCTCAAAATATGCCAATAAGCGTTAGCATACCATACATAAAGAACGGTAAGAATCATAAACTTACTTCTGGCACTAATTACAGGAATGAACGAAAAAGCACTATCATAATTTATAATGATGCAAAGTATAAATCACTTGAGTTAATCTTAGTGAGTAAGAGTAGAAACTAATTAATTATTTATAAAATAGATTAAATATTATATAAAACTTTATGATAAAATCGTGAGGGTTAAGCAGATTCGAATAACATTTCAACCGGATATATATAATTAATTATATATTTGAAAATGCATGATTATCCTTTGGTTTCCATAATCCATAGATTTCTATGTTATATTATATAGTATATTATATATCTATATATAATATATATATTTATATATAATTAATTATTATAATATAATATTAATATAATTATAAATATTAAAATTTAAATTATATAATCTATATAAATATTAATATATATAAAATTATATATATAATATTATTATTTTTTCTTTGAGTCAGTAGCAGCTTTGGAATATTTAATTGATATAAATGATGTATATAAATATCTCATGTGATAAATAATTATACTATTCTCTAGTAATAGGTAAAGGTAAAGTATCTTTAATAATCATAACCATTGTGTATACTATAATTTATGGAATAGTAAGTTATTTATGGTCATTGATTATTATTGTTATAGTTGTATTATTAGGATATGTTTTGGATAATAAAGTATAAATTAAGTTCTAATTTCTACATGTCATTAGATATGATCAATGTCACATTTTATATTTATGACTAGTACCTCATAGTACATATTTTAAGGTTATATCAAAGTATGTAGTGTGGTATCTTAATTAATCAATTATTATTTTATAATATGTTTAGCCATATTAATTACAAAAACCCTAACAGTTGAACATCGTATATTATATATGTGGTCAAATGTTATATACAACAACAATAATTTAATTTTATATTTGTGAGATGAATGAAAATATGCTTGGATATGATAAGTAACAATATAATTTTAGTGGACTAATTAGGAATGTTAATTAATAATAATTATAATATATCAAAAATAAAGATTTTTAGAACTTCTTCTTTTTATTTATCATGTATATCATAAAAATAAATTTAAAATTATGAATATACATTATACAAAGTATTTATTTATACAAAAACGTAATATTATATTAATTAATATACATCTTTTTATTTATTATTAGGCAAGCACTCTGATGTTACAATAAATATTATTTATTTATACTATTTTTTTATTTAAATCTTAGATAAGGCTAAACATACTTATAACTAAATGTATTAAATTAGTTTAACTGAGGTTTTTTAAAATCATTGTTTTCACCATTATATCAAGGTCACGTACTCATGCCTATATATATAAAGTTTTAATTTATGATTTATGCTAAACAATTTATGATTTAGTTTTGAGTGAGAGTATATACAAAAAGAACAATTGCATTAGAAATATACCGCCTAGGTTGGATTTTTAAATATCTCTTGGTTCTATTCATAATTTCCTTTATTCTATAATTATAAATGTAATAACTCTAGTAGGTATTCTATGAGACTAACTGAATCATTTCAGATCTAATATATCTATCATATGAACATTCTGCAATTATCACAAAGCTTCTGAGATAGCATCTATATTGTATTTGGAAGTTTCTAAATTACTATTATATTTCACACACATCAATTTTTATTTCTACTCACACACACTACCTTTTCTACTTGGGATTCAATTAAACACAAAATCAAAAATAAGTTAATTGTGTAAAAATATCATCTCAAATAATGATCCGAAAAAACTTTATTTGACTTCTGTGTAATATCTAGCCATCCAAAACTTAAACTCTAATTTATCCTTTTACCATACCTTAATGAACACATCCATATAAACTACGTAAAGCTTGTACCACTTTAATAATGAGCAACTGCTATACAATGACATTTTTTATTGAGGCACATACACAGGAGCAATATCTTATTCATTAATCTGTACCCCATGAAGCTCGAACTCCACCATTTATATAAACATATATCTATTCCTTCTTCCATCAGTACATCACAAAGCTTAGTAAAATGTCCACTATCCTTGTGCTCTCGTTCTCTTCTTAATATTTACTAATATATTAACTAAACACACTTACACTCATAAAGCTTGAGACTCTGCATCTGTAATTAACCAGTGTGAGCCAGCCTTATTGTTGTGTAATACGGTATATATAAAACATTGCTAATCCTCAGCCAAAATAAACTTAAGTGTAGTTAATTTAGTTTTAATACCAGTACGACACATTGGGGGACGCTGTTCTCTTTGGCCCATAGTCAACATCAAATACTATTCCCACCACTACTAGACTAATATATGTGATCATCAAACACCAGTTTTTCTCATGACAATAAAGAAAATACACCAAAGACAAACACATTAATTTTTTTTTCTCCCTTTAATTTTTTTTTTTCACCAATTTTTATTCAATTTAGACTAATCAATCAAATATTCGAGCGTCTGCAACGCTGCAGGTTATAGAAATCCTACGTGTCATTATATCCATATTCTACCTAAACCACAGTATATATATTACCATTTTATACCCCATTTTATATCTGGTAAATCATTCTTTTAAAATAAAGCAGTAACCAGAATCTTAAAGCCGAGTACTACAAGATAGCTGCCTGTCTTAGATGTTTCAGCCACATTGATTTACCTTTAGCTCCGTTTAGATATGCGCTGATACACATTTAATTCCTCTCTCCTCGCTGCAGAGGGTTTCTTAATACCTACGGTTCCTGTAGTCATCGACGCAATGGCTGTAGGAGATGGTGCTCTAGGTTTCTGTGGTAGAAAGAAAGGGAAAAAAATGGTACTATTATAATTTCTGTATATGGCAACGCCTTATGTGGAATCTATTCAACGACTTGGTTAGTAATAAATATCACTAATTTCTCAAAATTATTTGTTTGTATTTGTGCAAATTGTGAATTTAATATGCCAAAAGCATTCCCACCATTCCGATAGTGATTGTACGACTGAACGCTGTTAATTAGATATCATTGGTTTTTTTTAAAGCTAACTGGTTAAGTTTTACACTATTAATTCTATAATTAAAGTTATCACGATTTGTACAGTTGCTGTCACTTCTACTCAATAAAGCCTGAATGAATATATTATATGCACCTAACAAAGAGAAATATAATATTATTATTGAAAAAATTATATATGATATTAGTTTGATAACTTTATCATATTTGCGTCAAGTATCGTCTTCATACTCTAGTCATAATATTTCTTTATATATAACACCGTTAAATAGAATGATGTATGTTAATAATTACTAATATAATGGTATACTTTCAATTTTCACTGTTGAATGGTGTTAGTCCTTACACGTTATATGACTCTCAAACTATCTTTGTATAATGACACTTAGTAATCAACACCTCAAGGATATATTTAGTATTTATTTTGTAATTTAATTACATGATTCTGCATCAGTAATGATATGTTAATTTTCATAGAAGCAAAAACTTTATTCCAATACAAAGAGAAAAATCTCTATAGATATGATATAATTCAACTGATAAACACGAGTTAGGAGGAGGCGAGTCGTAGATAAATGCTGAATTTATTTCATCTCGTCTATAGTATCAAACAGAAAGTGATCCTCTAATATGTTGCTAGAACTAATTTCAGATTTATGCACACTCATCAAATTGACTATACTCTTTTATTATCAACGTCTCTCACATTCAGTCAATTATCAATATTTTTACATAAAATGTGTTTGACATTGCAAAATGGAATTAATTATCTTCTTCAACAACAAATCAGCTGAAAATCAAAAAACAAGGTGAGTATATAGTTAAATTGAAGTTCTAAGTATACTAAATATAGAAAGTTTGAAATATATATTATATTCCTTGCTGGTCACTGTAATTTTTATTATATTATATAATTTTTAGTTTTTATCACCTTGATAAATCTCTATTATAGTGAGAGTGATATTGGAATTGGAATTTATAATTGGAACAGCCCATGTAAACTTACTGAATATATCTCTACTTAAATAGTATCACTTAAACTAGGCAAATGATACTGGGCCTCTTGCGCTTTTATCCACATTCTTATTATTTGGAGAAACACAAGATGGTACAGTATATAGACTTTTTATCAGTTTGACACTGATATTAACAATGACTATATTATATCAATTTAATATTTTTGCTTGAAACAGAATTTTGAAATCATGAACCTATTTCCGAGCATAATGTACGACAAATTTACAGTTATTCTCTTGGCTCTTTAATTAATTAAATCTTTCTAAAATAAACATCACTCAATTGCATTTAATGCTGAAGCAAGAATATTCATAGCAATTGGCCCTACAAAAAAAATTCAAAAGACAAAAGTTCCTCCAACACAAAAAATATAAAAAACAAACTTACTGCGCATAAAAAAAACCCTCTTAGAGGAAGACTCGTAGCTAATCCTCTTCATATTGGTGCTCACACTGAAATCTGTCTAAACAAGAGTGGTTTGGCAACCATACTCAACTCGATACATACCTCATCACCAATTACACTTGGAAACAGCATTTTTTAGATCCCCAAACACACTCGAGACCGACTCTAAAAAAATAGACCTCTCAATAAAAATTCCCATCCTTCCCTAGCACGACTAACAAAGAGCCTGCCGCAATGTCCTGATATATTCCTGTCTCATGTTTGCTCCTCCTATGAGTATGAATCACTATTCATTCTGTGTGTGAGAGAACGCACTCCTTACAATACTAAAAGACAGCAGATAATTTCTCTTACATGAACAGCAACACCTCCAAGTATAAGCATCCTGCGATGAACTCATCAACTAACCTAAGATATTATTCCACACACGTAGATTACAAAAGTAACAACCAGCATAACTTCAACCTTATAGCCTCCTTTCTAACATTTCTATTTCGTCACCTAAGTTGCCAAGAACCTTACACAAACCGAGATAATCATAATATATAAATAGAGCATCCAAACCAATGCCTCGTGCCTTCACCACATTTATAACAAAAATATATCATTACACTTGTGCTAACATCGACCAGTAGATTAAACAAAAATAGATCAAGCATTTTCTATGAAATGAGATCCAGCCCATTGTTAACAAGAGTAGCAACAAAAAGCCAAGTTTGAAGGGACAACTTCACACATTATATATTCTAAAACAATCTCCTCCTATCTTGTGCCTCATTCCCTCAAACCCCGTGAATGAAACAAATAAGAGATATGAACATAATAGAGATCTCGCTGCATACAGCTCACAGAGAATTCTTCCTCACCAATCGTTTCGCAAAGGTTTCCAAATAAAACCACTAATTGACACTACCATTTTCTCTAGATATCAAAGTTTACCTCTTACCAGCTTCCTATACACACATCATAGGCGTCGTCCGCCGAACGAGAAATGCCGTGAAAGTCCTAATCGGCACAAATCCTACGCACACTATCATCTTGTATTTCGAAATGCTTATATTCACAGAGAGCAAGAAGTTCTTGAACCGCAACACTCACTCGCATCAGTAACCTCATAACCTACCAAAAATTAATATAATAATCCAAAATTACACGCACACGAAAACATTAAGTACATGAGATTTGATCCATAATTCCCGCAAATCCTACACTACCAAGAGGATGTAAACAATAACGCTACATGCAAAAAAACAAATAACACTTAAACCTCAAGCGAATATTTACACTTGTTATCGTGTGAATATTAAACAGATTTGAGTTTATATCACCTCTCTAAACCACAGTATGAGTGTCACAGCATCCACACCTACAGTGCTCATTAAAATGACATCTCTAATTTACTCAGATTTAACACTACTGATTGACCAATCTTCCAGAGTTTTGAGATTGCTCAATGTTAGATTACCCCATTAGAGTACTGACCAAAAAAAACACTAATAAGTGCACTTGTAATGACAATCTGTGAAATCTAATATACCCCTCCCACTTTTTAAAACTATAAAAGCAGTAACAAATAAGTTATTTAAGGGATATCATAGCTCATTTTGACGGTAATTCCGAATGCTATCTTTACTAACTACTATTGAACGTTTCTCAATCGCCCTTCAACTCCCACACATCTGAGAGTTGAGCCAAAAATCACATTTGTGCCTCAAATAAGTAACCGGAACAGCATAATCACTTAGAACACTCACACTTACTTACTTTCTTCAAAATAAACCCAATTATGAATACTTCATTCATAACTTATTACAAGTCTAACTACTCATGAAAATTAAAATCAAACACAATAACACTAAGAAAACTCTATCACACATTTGAGTTAGTATTAAACCAATCCTATCTCTCTGTCTCAGATACAAAATGACGTAAACAGTCGATGTGAACTCGTTAAAGAAACTCGAAACGCACAAAGATACAAATGGTATTATCTCCTGAAGGAGCATCGTTCACTCTACACAAATTTCTAAATTATCTACAAAAAATAGCTATACAAAAGTCTGCTCGCAAACAACTAGGCTCCTGTGTAAGTTATGAAATGTAATTCTAAAATATTACTACACAAGTATACATTGTGACACGAACAGAACCTCGACACCACTTAGGACGCAATCCAATAAGACATATCGTATATACATCAATACAAAGATATAATACGTAGATGTCACATTCCTCGTGCGTCTACATACTGTGACTCGCATATTTCTAATACTACGTGATACTGGGAAGGGTAGATATGCTAAAAAACAATTTCTTTAATCTTATAAAAGAATTAACTTCAAGACATAATACAGTGGTTACAACTCACAATCACGCTTATATGTGTGTCAACCCAAATATTATTTGAATGAGATGATTATATATTCCACATTCCCCCTCCACAAAAATATTTATCTCCGCCACAAAAGTACTTATATAAAAAATACCCTGCTTCTTACACGTACACAACATTAATTGACAGACAATCGAGATTCATATATTAAGCAACACTATTATTTATTATTACACAGTGAGTAGCTAATTATACATACCCGCCACTTCTTCACTCATCCTCACATCTTACTAGGTTTTTCCACATTCATGAACATATAAACGTCTATAGATCCACTCTTTACCAACAGAATCTAAAGCTCCAATGCACATAATCCTTTCTAAAACTCGTCAGAGAAATTATTCAATCAATTATGATCAATATAAACTAAACACTCCTAAAAAACTATATATATATATACCCTCCTACCAAAACCTATTTACCCCTAGAGAAGAACGCTAGTTCCAGATAAGAAGTAGCCATATAATCGTACCTTTATTATGTGACCCGGGCCAGAATCAAGTCACTCACCCTAAACTCAAATATATATATATGCTCAAATTAATTAAAATATATAGACTTACATAAAATCATAGATATTAGTCACTCATATATATACCTCCCACCATTGCCAATTATATACTCAGAATGATTATAATTCCCATGCTACAATAGAGTACACATCCTTGCTGGGGTGCTCTGCTCTCGACGCCCCGCGCCGATTTCTCTATATCTTAATTCCAACCGGTGTGCCGCGGCACTTAAGTGTGCCGCGAGATCTGTCAGGGGTGCCTCGAGTTGATATTTTAATCTAATTGTAACATCTCTAACCATTTAAATATTATATGAAATTATTATATATAGCCAATACATATTTAATTAGGTACATTATTAAAAATTCATTTAAAAAGCTATAAGGCTATTATAATCTCCCTCTCATCTTTAAAAGATTTACATTATATATATTATTATATAATAATATATATATAATATATATATATATAATAATATTTATATATTATATATAATATATATATATAATATATATATATATTAATATATATATTATATATTAATATTAATTATATATATATTATATATATATATATATATATGTATATATATATATTATTTATATATATATTTAATATATTATAATATATATATATTAATGATATATATATATATATATATATATATATATATATTTGCTAATACATAAGTAAATGCTTTGAGTCTTATTGGGTTAAAGTAATCAGTATAGAGTTTGAGTTATCAATAAGTAATAATAAATATTAATTATATGAGTACTTAGTAGGTATGTGAAGTGTTTAACATATAAGTGATACAATCCGAAGTAGATAAGTTTGATAAATTAAAGTAAATCAGTTAAATATACTCAAGGTAGAGAAAAGCGACTTGTAAGACCAACCATATACTGTATAAAGTAGAGAGATTAATTATATGAACATTAATACATTATCCTTTAGGATCTTCAACAATCAAAGTAAATTTCTTGTTAATAAGATAAAGACGTATGTTAGATGAGTTATTATGTTTTCATAATATATATATAAAATAATATATATAATACGTGAATTATTTCCATTGAATTACAAACGAATGACTAGATCACATCACACTGATCCCCTGTGCTTTAGTATTATTAGTGGGTGTAAATACGCATTAACATATTGAGAAGCTACTATAAATCACTCCCAAGGTAAACTTAAGAGAGACATCTTGACATTAACGAAGCACTCAATAACAGGTGTATCCTACTCTAAAATCATACGGACCTCTAATATTTTTATTTATAATACTGAGCTATTTAGAAAATTCAAGTAGAAATTGGTAATAAGAATATGTTTTGAAATAGTAATATAACTCACAATAAAGTACGCTTAGTTCCTCTAATACTATTAAAGTGGAAAGCTTATCATATATTAATAGTTTGAGCCTAACTGCCTCGCTCAAGAATTTGAAACCTCAATATATACAATCCACCCAACTATTTTAGATAGAGGTATAATTATAATATATTTATCATACCTAGGCGTGCAAAACTATCGTTTGATATATAACTTATATCATTGGGCTCAAATAACAAGAGTAGGTAAGATCAAATTTCATAAAAAGGTTCTCATCTTTCTTCAACTAAATACTTTAAGTACTCAGTAGTAATATCTTGAAAATAGTCATTAAAATAATAAATGAATCAAATATCATAGTAATAATATAAAACTTAAAAATCTCTGCTATAAATAATTGTTTACAAAATTTATGAGAACCAAAGTAAGTAAAATTTAACAGTAATTATACTTAGCCTATAAAATTCAAGCTTCTTTGGATTCTGTAGTTATTGACGGTAAATTATATATCTTCAGTGAGCGGTTTATTTTTATATGAGTATAATATTGACAATGATCATAAAAATTCAAAAGTAACTAGTACTATGATTAGGCGCGAGAGTAATATTATTATCAGTATATTTTATACGTAACTATCCCTATCCCTATCACTATCAATCACTAATTCATATATATAGGTCTTTCATGAAAACGACTGTATGTTGATATAGTAACTTAGATCTTGAGGGTGGTACCAGGCATTGATACCAGGAAGAGCGGAGAAAGAATTATTTTATATCCCGAGAGATATTACTCTGGTGACCGCTGTGATCAGAGCGTGTGGTATGAAAGGAACAACTAGAAGAACAAGAAGATACAATAAAAGTTCATCGCTCTATCAGTGCCACAGAATTAAGACTTAATCTCAGTGAAGTACGCACACAAAAGTTTTAAGGTGAGGCAGACGTATGCTTAGAGCAAGTGTATAACTAAACCTTTGCAGTTTAAAAAACTCCGAATGTTTTTGGGCTGTGCTAGGAAGGATCGACGACCATTTGAGGGAGGTTAACTGTACTGCGTACGGAACACTTTTTTCTCGAAATTGTAAAGATTCTCCTACCTCGATAAGAAATATATGATGTTGATCTATGATTGCCAATACCATATGAGGCAATATTCTGTTCATTTATTATCCTTAAAAACAGTCAAAGAATGTTAATAATGTATTGAGTATACGTCACATTCGTGTGTTGCTACTTACAGTAGTACCTGAGGAGCGCGATGCTACACGCGAACATTTGTCCATATATCTGACATATCATCATAAACGAACTAGGAACGAAGATGTCTAACTAAGTACACTTTTAATGATTATTGATGAGAAATGGAAATCAATGAATTAGCTCAAAAATATTTCTGATTATATGATACTCTGAAAGGATTTTACTGAGTCTTAATGACGGAAATATGAAATTGTGAATCGTTATATATACTCTTTTTATTTTTACATATTTCAATTATATTTTAATAAGAAAAAAGGTCTGAGGTGATAACATTTGCATCTGTGTCAAGAATTCATTTAAGTAAATGTTAGTAAAGATAAATATAATATGAAATATACTATTCTATTCTGAAAAGGGGAGAGAGTCAAGATACATCCAATAGAGTGAATTTTTTTCATACTCGCAATAGAACATCACAGTGAGAATAGGCTTTCATCCTGTACGGAGCAGTATTGAGATTTCCTTACTCTGGGAAAAGTACTCATAAATTTCTGGAGTTATACATAGGACGTTTTTCAATTCCCAAATTTTAGCGCAATGCCTTATTGTTTATTAAACAATTGTGTCTGCAACTTAAATATGAGACGATATATGCACCATACTACAACAGAGCTCTCATTTCTTCTTTAGAAATCATTTATCAATACCAAATTGACAGATATGGCTATCGCTAATTGAAACGTAAGAGCTATTTACAGTGTTCCTACCTTGTCCTATCACATACAGTCCAAACGTTGCCTATATTGCGGTTTGTTTCACACACCATTTTCAGCTATGGCAAAATTATATTCTTGAGGAACCATGAGCATTTCCCTAGGCATAGCGTGGCGTGAGAAAAGAGAAGAAGACTGTTGCTGTAATGAGATACTCTGCTCGCTGATCTTCTGGTTAAAAACGTGTAACATTAAGAAACCTATGATTGTGTAAACACTACGTGACCCTTCACTTTGAGTTGGCACTTGTATATTCTATATGATGAGACCCGTTAGAGTCAAATACCCAAAAGGTATGCGCAATTTCCCATACTGAGCGTTATCGCTTAAGTACCGGAAATTTGGTGGTTTTACATATTTTTGAATATTTATAGAGCTCTTGGATCACTCTTTGCTTGAATTCTCAGGACTTTTGTCTCTCCCACTCATATCCTCGAATACTTTGTGTTGAACATTAGTTCCATTTTCCTTGATGCACAATGGTCACAATAGAGAGATGGGCACTAAAACACAGAAAGACACGTAAATGGGAGGCATATTCGCTAATGTATACTTCTATGTAGGAAGAATAAAACTCAACATTAGATCGTAGTGTTTGCTGGGGTAAATTTTCACACACACGAGAGCTCTCCTAGACTTAACATTATATGAGATTCAATCTTCACTTTATTAGAGATATGTCAATCCCACAACAAAACCTCTCTGCAAAGAGAGGCATCAAACATACTTTTGCTTCCGCGGAGCATATGTAGATGAGTCTTTTAGTGAGTGAGTGCACTGTGAGTGTACACTAAAAGCCCTATCAAACATACCAAGTCTTACTATCAATTTTACACCTGATATAGTACGTATAATAATAATTACAGAATAAAATATTTATAAGTAAGACTTTAAAATTTCTTAATTTAATATTAATTTGATATCATGTTATGAAATTTGTTATCTTCAGTTGATAATTGAATTATATCTAATTAGAACATTTTATGAATTTATTATCAACAATCTCTTTTAAGTTGATCGAAACTTTGTCAACACTGAGATATTATACACTTTGAGTTATTGTGCATCCTGAGTTATGAATTTTTAATATTTCATTCATATTTTTACCGTTTCCAATACATTTGCTTACCTCTACTAAACTATCAAATACCATATATGTATTAAGGATGTACACTTACTCTTAGTAATCCTGTGAGTATTCTCTAGGTTTGATATTTATTATCCTGTGATATCATTTTATGTGTGATTATATCAAGATTACTACAGGTGCTAGCTTTACAATATGAGGAGTAATCTAAGCTCCTCAGTATAGCAATAAGATAGTGGTCTGTGGTCTCCTCACGTAGAATATTAATCCGTCTATAGAGAGTATTCGCGCACATGAACTCAAAGTTATTTTTCTTGTTGAGCTTCGCCCATGCAAATATTGGAGGAAATCTTCTTCTGAATTATTCTCTGTGCGGACCTTCAAGTCGAACAAACCAACCCGCCAACGAGATGGCGGAGCAGCCGAAGACATTCCTAGGAGAGACGAATGATGAATATTGCCACACTCGAAGTTTCATCAACTTAAATGGTGCGAGGTGCAGGAGCGGGAAGAAACTCAAAGCTCACAGAGAAAAGATAATTTGAACTCGGAGTATCTAATCAATATCAGATAATTATATGTGATAACAGACATTCTACCTATCTTGAAAGTAATTGCCAAATATATAATAGTATGATTTGACTGACTGGTTAAGATTTAAAATTATATGTATATACATGTTATTAAGCAAACATATTTTACGGTGGCTCTTGTTATGACTGATAATTACGAACGTCTTCTTTCAAATAAATCAGCGCAGAAAGCTGCAATTAGAATATAATTAGAAAGAAATAAATAGCAAGATAAGAAATATGAAAATAAGTTTGTGTTTTTTTTGTTTTTGTTTTAGTATTTTTGGTTTTGGAAAATTATTTGTTAAGCTCGAAGAAAATTTGTTATAAAGAGAAATAATATTTAAACTCTTTGTAATTAAACTGAAATTTGGGGACAAAAAAATAGAAAGCTGAAGATATAATATTCATTTATATATTTTTGAGTGTGGATTTAATTTCTTTTAAAAAATGATAAAAAAACTAAAATTTCATTTTAAGAGTAAAAAATAAGAAACCGTATGAAAGCAAATGGTCCTATTAAAAGATTGTTTCAAATCCTGTTCTTAGATCAAGCGTACAATTTAAATTTGAAAACAAGAATATTACACAAATATCGATAAAAATACCTAATTATGTACAACAATTCACAATAAGACAAATCATGCAAAAACATGTTTTAAATACTACAACTACTACTTCCAGGGAAATTCCCAGTAATGAATGGAATATAAAATAATTGGCCTCAAAATAATTTGACTTACTGTATATTGAAGTTACTTTCAACAAAATCTTTTTATTTTAATTTTTCGAATTCTTTTGGAATTTTAAACAATATTTTACATAAACCTACAACTACAAATAAGTTAAGAATGTTAAAAAATATATTAAAAAAGAAACTATATAAAACAAAAATCATTCACACACTTAGATAATTTCTTTTAAAGATTTCAAGCAGTCTACTAATTTCAGATCCTGAGGCAAAAATTATTAAAATCAACTTCCCTGTCATTGTTTCTAATGTTGACAAAATGCTTCCTTTTTTTTATTGTCTTTAATGTCATCTCAAAACACTTATTTTTAAAACTACAGGCCATTTTTATAGCTCTGTAGTAAATTGCTTACAGCATATCAATGTCTTTCCTTAGGCAATGGGTCCAACATTATCTAAATTTTATAAGCAAAATTAGGCTTCTAATTTTAATTTTAAAAATTCTACTTCTAGTTTCAAAATACTGCTTGAACACATTCAAATTATTAATACTGAACGTCACACCCGAAACTTTTTTTTTTTTTTTTTTTTTTTTTTGTCAACAGATTTCGTCCAATTTCAATTTACATCGTGCTTAAAATTCTCATTTACATTAGCCTTTTGCTTATTAAGATATCCATTTGTAAATTTGAGCAAAACCAAAAAGTTTACCTAACTCCTGCAGAACTTTAATAATAAATCCTTCAAATTTTACAAATAAAATCATAAGCAAACTTATAAATCCTCTAATTTATCACCTACAAATCAATTTTAAAGATTTTTAAAGATTAAGAACAGAAGGAGGCCTAGCAAAGAACCCTGAGGAACACCACCATTTATGACCATCTTTTACGATGATTTATGATCATTGGCATTGTCTTCTCTTACCCAATCGTTAACTTTATGAAGTTATAAACCTCTTCACAAATACGACTCTGTGATAATTTGTGTATTTCTTAGCATGGGATTATTTGTCAAACATCTTGATGAAATATAAATATGCAACATGAACTAAATCTCCTTTGTCAACTTCCATGTCAACTCAAATTTCAAAAGGTTTTACTCACAGTATCTACAAACCTCACAGTATCTACCTTAATTATATATACCTATAATTACCTTATATATATATATATATATATATATATATATATATATATATATATATATATATATATATATATATATATATATATATATATATATTAGAGGTGTATGGATGTGATTTTTCACTATCCGCGGATGCGATGTTAAAAATCACTATCCGCGGATTGCGGATGCGGATAGTTAAATTTTTAGAGTTTTAGAGTTTTATCCACAGGTACCTCGCACATATTATTATTATTATTATTATATATATATTATTAATATTATTATTATTATATGATTAAATTATATTTATATATTAATACATCTTTATATATATATATATAGATTATTATTTCATATTATATATATTATATATATATATATTATTAGTTATTATATATATATATTAAGGTTATTATTATTATTATATATATATATATTATATATTATTATATATATATATATATATATTATTATTATTATTATTATTATATATATATATATGTATATATATATTATATATATATATATATATATATATATATATATATATATATATAGTTATATATGTTATTATTATATATTATTATTACATATATATATATACATATATATATATATATATATTTAGTTATTATATTATATATATTACCCGCGTTACCAGAGTGCAGACTTTCTTGACCCAACTCTTTGCGCCCACCAACTTTACCCAGCCTTCACCCATTTGAAAGCGTTATGAGATGAACGGTTTGAAATTAATGATTCTCAACATAGTTTCCAAATCAAAAAGCTTCTGGAGCCTTCTGGGGAGAGTTTTTCTCTTTTCGTCGTAAATGAGATCTGCACCACTGAAAGACGCTCACTAGCTAAACTTGCTGAAGGGCATGCTAAAAATTCCTTGGCGGCAAGATGTGGAAAACTTTTGCAATTATCACGCCACCAAACCAGTGGATCTTTATCCGATTCCAAGCTTTTTCGCTTTTGATATTCTTCGATCAATGATAGAGTGTCTTTTGACACCTTTGAACAAGACTTCATCGCTGCTAGAAGCCAAAAGAACGTTCATGGATTCAGCAATGATATCGCTAACAGATGTTAATTGCGTGTCTGTTTCTGTGATCTTTTGCTTTTCATTGGCTAGTGATATTTCTGCCTTTAGAAGCATTTCATCAAATAGCCATCCTAAATTAATTTTAACCCCTGTGAAACACGTGGTTCAAAATGCTTTGTATCTAGGATTTAGAAAAGTTGCTATTGCACACGCGTCATCGTTTTACAGAATTTGAAATATATTATCTATCTCCAGCATGAATGTTTCTGGCATCTTTGAAAGTCCTTTACTTATATATATATATATATATATATATATATATATATATATATATATATATATATATATATATATATATATATATATATATATATATATATATATATATACATATATATATATATAGTATACATATATAAGGTAGTACACGCAATAGTTTCTCATAATCATAGATTTATCATTTTCCATCCATCCGCAACAAAATTCAATGTGGATGCGATGTGGCTGGTGATAGAGAAAAATGATGCGGATATCCGCTATTAATTCTATTTTTTATATATATATATATATATATATATATATATATATATATATATATATATATATATATATATATATATATATATATATATATATATATATATATATATATATATATAAAATTTACACGTCAATGGATATTTCCAATTCTAAGAGGGAAACATTTCCTAGGTAATTTCTACCAGGATCCGACGAATCAAACCTGCCAAATATGAAACTCTGGCACTGTTCAAATTGTGCCACAGAA
>JABUQX010128452.1:12500-15000 GCA_015478945.1 Trachelipus rathkii
CACTTTGCCTCATTATTGACGTTATTGTTCAATCTAGTTAGCAATTTGTTATAACATCGTAATCAAAACATTTCAACATTAACTTAGTCTGGTAAAGAATTTTTAGAATATTTAAAGGCTGAATTTTTATACTGTATAATAAGAATTTTGTAATTTTAACTGTTTATTAATTATTAAAAATTAAATATTTTAAAATTTTTATAATACAGTTAGTTTTAAAACAAAATTACTTTATGAAAATAAAATTATTTTTTAAATTTATGGGAGGCTATTTTTTCTAAAATAAATTTGAAACTAAATTATATAAAATATTCATTTTTTTAGTCCATTTTTAAGATTTTTATTTCCTAGAAAATTTTTTAAAATCATTTATTAAAAAATTAAAATAAACCAATTAATATATTGTAATAACAGCGAAACTATTTTTAAATAATAATAATAATAATAATAATATAATAATAATAATAATATAATAATATAATATAATAATGTAATAATTTATTAATATATAATATAATAATAATAAATAATAAATAATAATAATAATAATAATAATAATAATAATAATAATAATAATAATAATAATAATAATAATAATAATAATAATAATAATAATAATAATAATAATAATAATAATAATAATAATAATAATAATAATAATAATAATAATAATAGCGTATGCATTGCAGAAATATTTCCCAGAACCAGAAGAACAAATAGATAACGTAAATGCATTGCAGAAAAATTTCCAGAACGCAGAAAGAACAAAATAATAGCTGTCATGCATTGCAGAAATATTTTCCCAGAACCAACTCAAGAAAGAACATATAATAGCGTTGCAATTGCAGAAATATTTTCCCAGACAAATAATAAAGAACAAATAATAGCGTATGCATTGCAGAAATATTTTCCCAGAACCAGAAAGAACAAATAATAGCGTAATGCATTGCATGAAATATTCCCAGAACCCAGAAAGAAAATAATAGCGTATGCATTGGCAGAAAAATTTCCGCAAGAACCAGAAAAGAACAAATTAATAGCGATGCTTGCAAGAAATATTTCCAGTAACCAACCAGAAGGAACATAATAATAGCGTAATGCCCATTGCAGAATATTTCGCCAGAACCAAACCAGAAAGAACATAAATGCGTATGCATTGCAGAAATATTTTTCCCAGAACCAGAGACAATAATAGCGTAATGCATTGCAGAAATATTTTCCCAGAACCAGAAAGAACAAATAATAGCGTATTTATTGCAGAAATATTTCCCAGAACCAGAAAGACAAATAATAGCGTATGCATTGCAGAAAATTCATTTCCTCAGAACCAGAAGAACAAATAATACGAGTTAATTTATTGCAGGAAATATTGCCCAGAAACAGAAAGAGAGATTCGAGAAACAAATTTATAATTTCAATTCCTTTCATAGAGAACTATTAAAATACTTTAAGGAAGAAAGAACAAAATGTCTTTTGGAATTCAGTTCGGATTTATCATTGATTAAGAACAAATTTTGGAACTATCAACTTGACTTATTTTACACCAAAATTTGTGGACGAATAGTCGCAAAGCCTTTATAAAGAAACAGTGAAGGTGTTACTGACAATTAGCAACAACTTGTTTGTGCTAATCCAGGATTCTCGTCAATGGTCATTATGAAATTAAGAAATATGAAGTTGTTTACTCCAAAAAATGTTCCTCTCGAGTTTGTAACCAAGCATTGATGTAGACCAGCGGTTCCCAACCTTTCTTTCCTTCCGTACCCCTTCATAATGTTTTTTATTTACGAGTACCTTAATACTCACACAAATCATATATATATATATATATATAACCACATTACCTTTCTTATGAAAATTTTATGAATCAATGTCAGATTCATCTAAAATTGGGTTCAAATGACGACAAATATACAATCAAGTCGGGAGCAGCGTGAAACTTGTTACGGTATTTAACATTTTTTATATATGCATAAGATGAAAACTCTCTTTCGATATTATATATATATATATATATATATATATATATATATATATATATATATATATATATATATATATATATATATATATATATATATATATATATATATATATTAAGAACAATAATTTAATTTCGTAATTTTATATTCTATAATATATTAATTTTTTTCTTTTACATTCTTTTTTAATTAAGCCATTGTTTTCGGATGTTTCCGCCATTACCAGTATTTTTTCGTGTACCCCCAATCGACAGCAGGCGAACCCCCGGGGGTACGCGTACCACAGGTTGGGAACCGCTGATGTAGACGCTTAATTATCAGGAGAAAGAAGAATGGGTTTTAATATATTTTATTTTTTAAAAGATTTGTCACTATAATGTAGTAGATTTTGTACATATAATGAGCGTTGCCAATTCGAAACTATTAGATTGCAGAGACGCAGCCGTGAAGTACTTTTATGTAATTTATACTTGTTTCAAAATACTTTTATAATAACTAAACATTAATTTATTTATTAT
>JABUQX010128453.1:0-17500 GCA_015478945.1 Trachelipus rathkii
ACACATTATTATTATTATTATTTATTAAGGATTTAAATTATTTTATTATTATTATTATTATTGCATTAGAGATTTTATTATTATCATATTATTAGTGATTTAAATTTAATTTCACTTTTATGAATTATTTATTTATGACTCATTCTTTATTCGAATAGATTAATATTTATGTCAAAACAAACCTTCTTCCAAAGCTAGGTTTTCGATATTTCACACCCTGATTAGCCGAAATTTCGCATATTCTGATAGTCGATTAAATACGAATTTTTGGGAACACCTAGTATGTTCTGGCATGCGATATATCGATGTTGGTATATTAATTTTATAAATATTACTGTCTTTACTATAACATCCTGACTTTTATTCAACTGATAATAATGTCTTACGCGCCGCTTGCGGTTATCTTAAGTTCATATTCAATCGGTTCGCAATACCGCGATTTTCCGATGGATAACTGCTCGTATATGCCGACCGGAACTCATAGAGTTATGTGTCTTTATATTTCTTAACGCCTTTTTACTTCAATACTTGGAGTTATAATGATTTATATACTTTTGTATTTGACTTGTATTATAAAAATTGTAATTCGGCCCCCTCCGAGTTCTTGGCAGGTGTTATATCCCCTTATTAGTGTGTATTATATCACCCCGTAAGTGTGCGCGTGTTGCCTGTCGTTCAGATCTTGCTTCTTCCGATGTTCAGTCAACAGCGTCAACATTTTCGCTTTAGCAAAACCTGAAAGAAAAAGCCAAGTGTCTTAGCACCTTAAACGTATTGGAGTGAAATTTGGAAATGTAGGCTATATGAATTAAGAGAAGGACGTATATCAAATCGAATCGGACGACGAAAGATACTTACGTTGAAATCTTTGCACCTACGGAATAATGACCGAAGTATCCCCGTTGGGGGCGGTGCTAATAACGGGAACATGAAGCTAAGGCGAAGAAACGCTGCCTAGTAAAATTGCAGGCCACAATGAGATGGCTAATAAAAGTTAAAATAGAGTGCTTAGTAGTATGAACTCTGGAAATCATTTTTCTACAGGAGAGGAGGTTGTAGGAAGGAGGATAGTTGTTCGTGTATGGTAAGCGACACTAGAGTACGGGGATGTAAGGAGTCGGATTCAGGCTTCGGGGTCCAGGGACACCCACGCCAGGATCTCTTATTTCCTTTCGTCAGAAGGAGGGGGTACCATACTAAGTTTTGAAACCAATAAAAAGAAGAAGAAATTGGAGTCATATATATTGGAAATGGATGTCGGGAAGGAAACAAATGTAGAGGAAGAAGAAAGTCAAGAATAGGAAGAATAAAAAGGGAACGGAGAGAAATGAAAAGTCAGAATCGAGGAAAAGAGGGCGAAACTTGAGGCCGGAAGAAGATGAGTACTGAGTGAGTTATAAGGATCAACACAGACAACCCATCATGCTCAGGGGTTATGGAAGGCCTGTACTCTGCGGTTCGCCTATAGTTAATAAACAGTATCGTATAACAATCAATGATTGGTGTCTTATAATATAATGTTATTGGAATCTGTAAGATTTCGAAATAGGTATTCACGAACCATCAAGAAAAAATAAATAAATAAATAAATAATAATGAAATAAAATTAATTGCCGTAATTTTATTAAAATTTTGTTTTACTACAACTTATTCAAAGAAGTTTACGGCGTTAAAATTTAGCACATATAATATACCTTTCAAATTGACGTTCACTCCATAAGATTAGTGTACTCTAAATCAAGTAAATCACTAAATCAACAAAAACCAAACAGCATATTTTCTTCTCCATGAGGACCACCGATTAATAACCCTGGTTACCAGAGTAATAACGGGAAACTCCCCAGTTATCAATGCAACTTGCCATTAAAAGTGGTTTTGGTATAATAACACCATCCTCGATTACCCACTGACCTTCGGAATGTAGGTCATTGAACGCAAGCACTACTTATCAAATCGACCATAGACTTCAAGAAGAACTAGAAATATTGACCCAGAAATTCTACTACGTCCATAAGTCTCTCAATTTCAGTAAAAACGTACCTTGATCTATTGATGTATGATTCAGTCCACAAAAGCCCGTTGAGCCCCCATTTTTCGCAGGATAAAGTTGTCCGATTTATTGGATAAGCTAACATAGAATAAAAGATCAAAAGTTCCTGTAATACACAACGATCAAAGAACTCAATATAATATAGGGTGACTAGACTTCGTATGCACAAAAGTTTTCACTATCAATAAAGCTCACGTTAGCACTTTCATACCTGAACTACTCTAATATAACCCACGGCCAACTCCGAACAATAAGATCCTAAGCAAACAAATCTGTAAAACATTTCTTAAAGAACATAATACATAGCACAAGTGTTTACTAATTTCGTTAATCAGAGTCTATTCTACACACACTTTACAGCAGTAAAGTAACTAACATAACATCCAAAAACGTAACTTAAATCACACTTTGTCAAACACTAGTTCTCACAACAATACTCGAGAGTAGATTAATCAACTACTTATATACACAATATAATAACAAATAGAGAATCCACTAGTCACAAATGTGGTACGTATTCAATACCTTATTAATTCTACTAATAAACCCACTTTGGAAAGATTTTGTGTATTATCATATAGCCTGCCGAAGAGAGTAATGCCTATTCCGTAGACAGTATATGTTCCACTGATTAGATAATCAACATACATTATCTAATGACCAGAGCAGACGTACGGAATTTAGTGAAGTAAATATACAACGACCAAAAACGGTGACAGCAGTGCGTTAGTTAGCATTAGAGAACCAGGAACAGCGATGATATTACCATGTAAACATAAACAAGTATGTGATCCAAGAGTCTTATTCAGAAATATTATATTATATCGCTCAACCTTATTCTACAGATTCTATTCAGGAAAAAGAGATCAATAAATACCAGTAATCATCAGTATGTCAAATTAAGCATAATCTTCGACAACATAAAGACACATAATCTGAAAATTTTTGTTCAAAAACAAAAAAAATACAAAAGACCATATTAAGCCATAACCTTACCTAACCAGCATAATACATATCCTACATCGAGCTACTCGGCGAATACAAGATCAAAAGAAAGTACTGTTCCATCTTCAGAGTCTGTAAGCTAGAACACTACGATGAAGCATAATGGATCCAATACTTAATACATCACCGGCTACAATTCGTAGATAACAAACACGCAAGACTTCCTGCTCACGAGACTTATAACCACAGAAAAGAGTAACACTCACAGATTGAGGGACTAAGCAAGTCACTACTGATGGTGATGGATACACTGTTGTATACGTACCCGCAGATGTACTACACGAGCCATATAGGTATATATTCTTCAATGACAACACAGAAACAATTAAAGTAGAATATGATATTAGCGAGGTATCGTCACACATCATTTAAGTTGAGGTTTTCATAGTGTATATATAATATAGTTAATCCATCGGGCATAGAGTAAAGGTGAGAGGAATAATCGGAGATATAGTACTGTAATAAAAATATAGTTAACAAGGATATAGCTAAATAATGTTTCCTTCCTCCAGAGTACTCAATCACCATCACACGAATTCAATACTGTGAAGGATGTACACGTCATCCAAATCCAGACGTGCTTGCAGACATAACAATCTAAACCATTTTTCTGCAGTGAATTTCGGTTTCATACTTCACCACTACTCACCAGGTTCGCATCGAGCAGAGGCCATGATACGGAGAATGTAAGGATCAGTATCCTGGCTAGATATTATATTTTAAGATCCTGGATTGCATTTCTGTATATTATATTGGAATTATTATAAGGATTATCGGGAATCCCACAATGTTTCGCAGTGTAAATATATGTATGTATACGCTCAATAGAGACCTCACTATTGAATATAACAAAATACTACTGGTATGGCAACCATTTCTTTTTAAGATGAGACTTGGAGGAGAAATCGTTTTTCAATGTTAAACAAAGCTTGTTTATATTAATCTCCAGATGTCTGAACAGTGGTTGTTACAACCACTTCATCTGATATCACGTATCGTCGATTGCAATCCTGAATTGACTGCCATCATTGGAGTATTAATCACATATTAGCGTAAAAACACATAAATACATATCTCAACCTATACTCCATGCTTATAAAACGATGATCAAGTAATTGTACAAAGTAGAAAGACATTCTCTTACTATTCAGTATAATCGTATCCGAATGATTCTCACACACAAGTATACTGTTCACACTCTGAGTAAATTTTACCATACAAGAGACGAGCAGAAACCAATATAGATGACATTCACTATCATTCAGAAATTAACTGGTCCTTGATATACAAACATAGCGTTCTTACACTGGATGTTAGAGATTGACTATTCCTTCTGAGATTTTGCTATAAGATTCCTTCAACCGCAATTATGATTACAATGTTAGATATCACGATTGTTACTAGCATGCCTCCAATTGGTATTACTAACACTTTGTGCATATTAGTATAAGATACATTTGCACTCTACACTTTTATACAATTCCGCTCTATTACTGATATAATAATACTTGCTACATAATGATCACACATCAAAACACAACTGAAGAAAGACATCTTTTCTTCGTTGGTGGCTTATAATTACAGTAAAAAGGAGGTTCAATCATCTGATAAAGGAGCGAACAATTCAATATGTAGGTGCAAGAAATTACGTAGAGGTGGCTATATCTCATCTATTCCACACAACCAGACACTTTGCGAAACGATACTTATCTCTCCAGACTAATTGGCGAAATGACGTGTAATGATCACTATATCCGTGAGCGGAAGTGGTACCGTAAGGAAACACAGATAAATTCTCCAAAAGGGATTAATTTCAGAAACCATCGTTTACGTTGTCTAACCGAATCAGTCAACAAAAGAAATAGTATAAAGCACGTCAAAAATTATATAAAATTCATACGATCTTACTAGAACATGCCGACCTATCTCTAGTATAAATCTCAAAAGTGTATTTAAATTATATCTGCTTTGCTAGGACCAACAAACTTAAGCAATCAAGAAATAACAACAACTATACACAAACATACTACAACCAACATGAACAACAACAACAACATAATAAACACCACAAGCTACAGAGCGAACATCACGGACGAACACACAACAAGCACATACACACATACAATCAAACAACAATACAAAAACATTATCTTATAATCTATATCAATTCTATGATCGGAGTATCTAATATTAAAAATTCATATTTGTCAACTATTAATTGAGAATTTAATGTTCTTTATATAACTTTAACCTTTACCATCAAACCAGAGACGTAATATATTGACTAATTTCTGTAAGCAATTGAGTAATTTCCTCACTCACATTAATATCAGACTATATCATGCATTGGAGACATTAAGTCCTATTAATGTATAATACAAAGAGATAAAAATTATTAATAGTAATACTGGAACAGAATTTTATATTATACATCGACCTTCTTAACGTTAAATCATCTAGAGATAAAACAGCATTAACATTAAATCAAAGTTCCATTATCTTTATCTATGGGTCTATGTAAAGTACAACGCAAATAGCATCAGCAATATAACAAAACGTATAAACCTATTTTTACTACTATATTTACTATTTTCAAAATGTCGAGTCAAAAATTCCTACATCATATACAATTTATTCTCAACATGTTTATTTTGAAAAAAAATAATAAAAACATTAACCGTGAAAAATCATATATTTGGTTAACAGGGCTAGCAATTTTAGATTGAGAGTATTTATTCATAATTTGATTTCAGAGAGGTAATATATAACATATATATGCCAAAATGAGTATTTTCTTTTATCAACACTATTATATATAACACTTTCATTAATTTATTATTATTATTATTCTGATAATATATTTTTACTAAAACAGGGGGTAATATAATTAATAATATTATCAATTGCAAGATTAAGAGATAATTAAATATGAATTGTTTTTCATATATTATTTAAAAAATAAATTATTAAGTCTATATATATTTAATTTATTATTATTATATATTTAGCAAATTAATCTATATTATGTATAACTATTATATAAGAAAATAATCATAATTTGTACTAAATTCGACAAATAACTTATATAAACAACAGATAAGTACATACTAAGTAAAATAAATAAGTGTTAAACATTAACAACAGTATTTTATTTATATCTCATTAATATTATCTACAATAAATTTATATCATTATCTGTATAACGATAAACTTATCACTATTGGCTATAAAAAATACAGTTAAATCATCTAATTTAATTATAATTATTTTTTATTCCACTGATAATTATTACAGGAATACTCAATGATTATGAACTAAAATTTTAAGGTTAAGCTTATTGTTTTGCCAAATAATACAGTAATATTAATTTTGTTTAAACATAGGATTATCATCATTTAATATTTCTTGTTCCCAATTAATTCATAACAATGATTAATATACTATCAAATCACTGATAAAAACTGAAAAACATATACAATATAGTTTAATAAATTATTTGATTAGTTTAATTATAAAATTAATATTTTGTTTAATTTGGTATTATAAATTATTATCTTTATATATTAATTATTATTATTATAATTATTATATATTATTTATTATATTACCATCTCAATACTTTTTATTCATATCGTACTGGTTTCTTTTATTTCCCCAGAAATTTTCTTTTTTTTGATGGTGCGTAACTAAGGCACTTTTGGGAACTAAAAGAAGTTTACTTTATATACCACCACCATCTACCTGAAAACTATGCTAAGTAACAACGTTTTTTCACATTAATAAAGCTAACATACACCAAGATAATGAAAACCTGAATAAGAATATATATATTAATAACGTACACGACAAACCATAACACACACATTATAATATAATTATAGTATATATAATACTATATATATGAATATTATAGAAATATATAGCATCACAATGGGAGAATAACACTCAGACATATGATAATATACACGGAATGATAATATAAAACTACTCAATCTATTAACAAACTTCGCACTTATAAACAGCTAGATAAATAGTTAACCATAAACACTTATATCGTACAATAACGTATATCCTTTAATAAACCACCATACTATACCCTTGAGACTTATCCCTACCTTCATTTAATACACTACTAAACTACCATATACCTAGGATTCTAATCGAACTATGAATTCAAAGTATATTTTATCGAGTATCATTTTGAAAATCATATACATAAAAAATAGTTTTTTATATATACTGACCTAATATTAACCTACGAAAATATGCTTAACCAACAAAGCTTTAGCATCAATAAAGCTTAAAGCTAAAATATCATAACCGCAACTAAGAATATAATGTACAAGGCATTAACCTAACATACCTCGCGTAATGAATAATCCAGCTAACATCTGAAAATTACCCCTACCTATCTATCCAAAGGTAAGTAGCTAATAGGTTCATACAATACTGCGCTATGTTTACCACTTTTTCTCAGCATATCAGCAACGGTAGTCGCATTCATTTTAGAACAATAAAATATCCTTAATGATAGTCGGATCAAAAGTCGAACTATTCACACATCTATCCAAGTTATAACCAACATCCTGGAACTAATGAATCGCATAAAACACGACGCAAAATCATTACAGATAATCAAAAGTAAAGTGCCACCTCATCACCAAACCTTCGTTTTGAGTATAACATCAATTGCCTATCATGAATAAAACATAGACACGATTACGAAAATTCCTAGGGCCAAACACTAATCATTATCCATCCAACAACAAAAACTAACTTAATCCTATAGCTCACGGTGTATCTTTCCTAATCACATAAAAATCGATCAATGTTCGAGGATGGTAAAAGATGCAAATTATTTACCATTATAATTTCTATCTTTATTAATTTTTCTTCATCTGCGATTAAATTAAATTTTTTCTTTACAGTAATTGGAATGTTTTTTATCGTTACACAATAAGAACGGTGCATGAAACATTAGTATAATCTCTAACAAATCAGTTGTTAATTATTTAATTTCAACAATATATTAGTCAAGTAAATATTTAACATCGTCGATAACGTAACCTAACTTCGCATAAACAGTTATTTCCATTAATTCACAAGAGTATCTAAGCAAACACAAATCCTGTTATTCTCAGATTATGCTAAGCCTAATGAGTCGATGAACCGTATTTTAAGCCTTATCCCGTGAGAAAAAACCGCAGGGGGATGCGTTCTTGTAACAACCTAACGCTTTCAGGAGGTAACATGAAATATTTTTATCCTTATCCTATTTTAGCACTGACCACCCTTTCAGAGAAATATCAATTCAAAACTGGTAGATTTGACAACATCGCATCATACAGATGCGATTTTGATAGCACTGTAAGCACAGTAAGCACTACTTGAGATCACACCCAGAGAGATGCAGCACTGAAGACCCATCTCGGGTACACCTGAAGGGTTGTAAGCGGTAAAGGGCGCACAAGCCCTTTGGCTGTGCCCTTATGTAACCGCTTACACCCTTCAGGGTACCCCGGGATGGGTCTTCGTGCATCTCTCTGGGTGTTCTCTAAGTAGTGCTTACTGTGCTACAGTGCTTATCCAAATCCATCCTGTATGATGCGACTGTTGTCAAAGTCTACCAGTTTTGATTGAATATATTTCTGAAAAGGGGGTGGGGTCTAAAATAGCATAAGATAAAAATATTTCTAATGTTTACCTGTCCTGAAAGCGGTTAGGTGTTACAAGGGAAAAGCATCCCCTGGGTTTTTCTCACGGAAGGTTATTGTTTGCTTTAGATACTCTTGATTAATGAAACCTGTTTATTCTAAGTTAGGTAACGTTATGTTAAATATTACTGTGCCAATGTAAAATTAACACTGATTTGTTAGAGGAATGATGAGTTTTTGTAAGATATTACTGTGTAACTGACGATAATGTGTTAGAAACGTGAGCTTAGGTTAAGTTTTTTTTTGTTGGATAATGTTAGGTTTGCCTAGAATTTTGTTAATGTCTATGTTTATTCATAGGTCAATTGATGTTAATACTCGAAGCGAGTGACACTTTGATGAAAGTGGTGTTAATTCATAGTTCCAGATGTTGGTATCTTTGATAGATTGGTCACTTTGTTAAGGGGATTTTGTTTAGATAATACGGCTTTTACCTGTTGCTGATATGCGAGAAAAAGTGGGAACATATCGAGTATTGTATGAACCTATTAGCTACTCTTACCTTTTGATAGGTAGGGAAACTTCTTCAGGATGTTAGCTTGATTATTCATACGCGGAGGTATGTTAAGTTTGGCCTTTGTACATTATATTCTTAGTTGCGGTTAATGATGATGTTTGCTTTATTGATCTAAAGCCCTTTGTTGTTAAGCAATTTGTAGGTCAGTATAATAAAGAACTTATTTTATGTTATGTTTATTCAAAATGATACTCGAAAAAAAAAATTAAAATAAACCTTTTTTTTTTTGAAAAAATTCCAAACAATAGTTCGATAGATCCTAGGTATGGGGTATGGGTAGGGGTCTGCAGGGAATGGGTTGGTTTAGGTTACGTTTTTTGTAAACGAAGTGTTAGGTACTTCTGCTGTTAGTGCGGAAAGCTTTGTAATGTTGCTAGTTTCAATTCGTACGTGTGGTGTGTTAGGTTTGTCGTTGTCGTTATTCTTAGTTCAGTTATGTTTATGTTAGCTTTATTAATTGTAAAAAAAAAACGTTTTGTTACCGTTAGCATATATATTCGTTGGTTAGTATATAAAGACTTATTTTTGTGTTATATTTGGATAAGACTTTGTTTATGTTTTACAGTTATTTCGTTGGTCCTGTATGATAATTGGACAAGATTATGATAAATCCTTGTAAATATTACTGTGTCAATGTAAAATTACGTTAATATGTTAGAGATATGCTTGGAAAAAGTATGAATAGGTTACGTTTTGTATGCCCTGTTAGTTACTTTACAGGTGTTAAGTGTGGAACTTTTTTAATGTTAACACTTTATTCGTGCTTAAGTTGTGTTAGTTTGTCGTTGTACATTATTTTCTTATTTCATATGATGCTATGTTAGCTTTTAATATGAAAAAACCTTGTTATGTTTAGCAGATATATTCGGTTGGTTAGTATATTAAAAGAACTCATTTGTGCCTATGTTTATCGAAAATGATACTCGAAATGTGACGTAAACAATTGTTTAATGTAAAATTAACATTGATATGTTAGAGATATGCTTGAAAAGTGTGAAATAGGTTACGTTTTGTATGCTGTGCTAGGTACTTTTACTGCTGTTAAGTAGGAAACTTGTTAATGTTAGTTGTTTATTCTAGCGTAAAGGTTGTGTTAGATTTTGTTATTGTCATTATATTTCCTTAGTTCTGGTAATGCTATGTTAGGCTTTTATTAATGTGAAAACAATGCTACGTTAGCATATATTCGTTGGTTAGGATAATACATAAAGAACTTATTTTTGTACTATGTATTGTTGTTGTTGTTTGTTGTTGTTTGTTGTTTGTTGTGTTTGTTGTTGTTGTGTTGTTGTTTGTTGTTGTTGTTGTTGTTGTTGTTTGTTGTTGTTGTTGTTGTTGTTGTGTTGTTTGTTTGTTGTTTGTTGTTGTTGCTGTTGTTGTCTGCGAGAATATTACCTTTTGAACTGAAATAGGTTCGTTCGTGCCGTTGATTCTTGTTTTACTTTCTTCTGATTGGTTGAAAGAAAGAATCTCATTACCTTTTAGATCTGTTTTTATACATACGAATTCGCCAGTAAGATATTTTTCGCTGTGTTGATATGATGACCTCTCCGTTCTGCTCCTACAGATGTTCCTCTTTACGAGATCTTTGTATACCCAAACGATGTTGTCATTTTACATTTTTTCGTAAAAACGATGAATGAGCAATATATTTACCTGTATATTCCCAATTGGAGGCGCTTAGTAATATACCTTTAATGCATATCGTTGAAGAATTCCCTCAGATTTCGACAGCCTTGAAGCTTGATTAAAGGCTGAGTTGTGTCATCTGTGGTATCGTCTCTTGATGAAATCAGAGAGGTGACAGTGGGAGAGGCTATAATAGAATAGATGTTGCTTTCACCGCATCTGATAATTTTAAAAGTATTGATGTACGCAAACTATTGGAAACCCAATGATGCTGTCACATTCATGCGTACGTGTATAGGTTTCACTGTTCAGACATCTGAAAATATAACAGCTTTGTTTAACATGAAAAACGACTTAAAGTCTCATCTTAAAGATGTTGCCATACTCGAGGACTTAATTCATATAGCTCATGGTGTAATCTACGATATTTACACCGAAACATGTGGTTTCCCGTATAATGCAGTATACAGAAATGCCTTAATAACTATCAGCCAGGATACGTTTACTTCTCTATGGCGTGAGCGAGTGAGTGCTGTTGAACCGAAATATGCAGAAAAATGGTTTAGTGCCACTGCAGGTTGTATTTATGCTTACATCCTTTCAGATGGTGTTGATCTCTGGAGAAACATATAGAACTTGCCCAACTTATACAGAATCCTATGTCGCCACTAATTAATGGATTAATATATTTAAAATAAAAACTTATATGTATGAATGTATTTATTTATTTAATGTTCTTTTTATTGGAAAATAAATGTTATACATCGGAAAACATGTTTTACTGTCCCCTTATGTACGCTTTATTGTTTAAGATGCTGAGGCTGGCTGTTTATTCGTGTAGCCGTTGTGTATTAAGTACGTTATGCTCATAGTTTAGCTTTACAGAGAGTAAAAACTTTACTTTGTTTGCCATTAAACCCATTAGGGTATTGCTGGTTAGGTAAGGTTATGCTAAATTTTTTGTAAAATATTACTAATGTTGGAGATATGTTTTGATACAAGTATGATGGATTAATGTTTTTGTGGAGTCTTGTTTGTTACTTTTACCTGTTGTATAAGTTGGACCTTTGTTAAATGTTAGCCAAAAAAGTTTTTTATTTCTTGCTTAAGATGTGTCCAGGTTTGTCGTTGTATAATTATATTCTTAGTTTCTGGTAATGTTATGTTGACTTTATATATGAAAACTTTGCTACGTTAGCATCTTTCGCAGGTCTATATGATAATTACACACAAGTTTATAGTAAATTTTTGTTAAATATTACCATGTTAATGTAAAATTAACATTGCTATGTTAGAGACATGTTTGACAAAGTGTGAATAAGTTATGTTTGGCGTTTTTGGTATGTTATGTTAGTTACTTTACTGTTTTTGTTAAGTTGAAAACTCTAGTTAAACGTTAACCGGTTATTCTTGTTTTTAAGATGTGCTAGGTTTGTCCTTGTGCATTATATTCATAGTTCAGGTTATGATATGTGAGCTTTATTGATGTGAAACTTTGTTACGTTCAGCATATATTGTCTTATCTTTGTATAAAGAACTTGATTTGATGTTATGTTTATCCAAAAATGATACACGAAATGGACTTGAATCAATAGATCAATAGATCAAGGATGGACAGGAGAGTACAGGCCTGTGTGGCCGGATGGTGGTTTTTGATTTAGTGGATTTTAACTGATTTTAGGGTATGTAAAAACGTAAATTTGTAAGTTATAAACAAAAATAATAGGAAATTTTATTTATTTATTTATTTATTTTTTTCTTGATGGTTCTGAAACCATTATTTTCGAAAATCTACGATCCAATAACATTATAAAGACACCAACATTGTGGTTTTTATACGACTGTTTATTAACTGGGCACCCGCATCGGCTCCTACACCGGTGTCTGTGCCTACTCCTCAGACTCCTCCTTCTTCAGCCTCATCCTCTTCCTCATTCTTCCTTTTCCTCCTCCTTCCTTTCTTCTTCCTTTCTTCTTCTCTTCCTCTGTTCTGCAATTCCAGCATTTGCTTATTCTTTTTTTTCAAACTGAAGACCCCCTCCGGTGGGGTTCCTTGACCCCGAAGCCGAATCCGACTCCAACTCCGTCTCTGACTCCAACTCCTCTACCCTTTCTCCAAGTTTCAATCTTCTAAGATTATTTTAATTTTTAGAGGGGGCAGCGTCCCCCCCCTTACGGGGGGACGCAGAGGGACGTAATCTCGTCTCAGACGAGATTACGTCATCATATAGCTCACATCCAAATTTCACATCCAAATACGTTAAGCCTAACATGGTTTTCAACAGGACGAATTTGACCTTGACGCTAAGGGGGCAACACCCCCTTAGGGTGACCTACGGTCACCAAAACTCGTCAGGGATCAATTTATCGAGAAAAAAAAAAAAAAAAAAAAAAAAAAAAAAAAACATACAATAATCATATACCAAGTTTGAAAGGCGTTAGCTCTATTCCTTCATATCGGAGGCGGAACCGGTGCGAAAGAAGCTAACCGCGGCGGAATACAGAGTCCGAGTGCGTGAAAAAAACGATTCCTTACAGGAATCGTTTTTCGACAACTCAGATTCGATTTCCTTCGGAAATTGAATCTTATGATTAATAATAATAATAATAATAATAATAATAATAATAATAATAATAATAATAATAATAATAATAATAATAATAATAATAATAATAATAATAATAATAATAATGTGTATGTGTATGCGCATGCGCGCGCTCGCGCACTGACGTAATCTCGTCTCCGACGAGATTACGTCATCACGCTCGAGCCTAACTCTCGTTAGGCTTAACTCTATCTCGGGTTTGGAAAGCCAAAAGGGTATAAACACGGGCGTAGCGGCTAAGCTCTCGGGGGTGACCACCCTCTATATACATCCTACCGACTTGAAATTTACACGGTTTCGAGCTTATCCCATACATAGATTATATTCTAAGTTTGAAGCAAATATCTATTATACTTTTTGAGAAAAAGCTGTAGGATCCCCGGATGTCCTGTCACTACTACTAATAAATTCTCAAAATATTGAAACAACGTTGGAAAAAGCATACTCACTTTTTCGGATTCCTAGAGCTATTCACATTGTCTACCGGACCCTGCGTCGTTGCGGTGAGGCGGACCCGGAGCAGGAGTCGGAGCTGGAGTCGGAGTCGGAGCCGGAGTCGGATCCTGCTGCTGCTGGCGCAGCAGAACGCTAAGGAACATAAACAAAGGGAATGAATGCGGTGTCGCTTGTTGAATCGGTTTGGAAAATTGAACTCGAACGCGAAACAAGCCACTGACGGTGGAGACGCAGAAGAAGACGCTGACGAAGGAGACGCAGAAGAAGATAAATTAGAAGTAGGATACATAGAAGGGGTATTAAAACAGCAACTCAAAGGAAATCATTACGGGAATATTTCTTTCGATGTAATAATAATAATAATAATAATAATAAAAAATAATAATAAAAATAATACAAACAAACACACACAGACATTCAGACAAACACAGACCTAAAGGTCTGTGTTTGTCGGTCAGATAGACCTAACGGTCTATCTGACCTCCAAATGATCCCTCGACCCACATAACCCTAATCTTCATTCATTCACAAGCCGTAACAAGGGCGTAGCGGCTAAGCTCTCGGGGGTGACCCCCCCCTCTATATACATGCTACAGACTTGAAATTTACACGGATTTGTGCTTATCCCATATATAGATTATATTCCAAGTTTCAGACCTATATCTATTATACTTTTTGAGAAAAAGCTGTGGGATCGCCGGATGCTACAATACTACTTAAATCATAAATAAAAAACAAAAATAAACAAAATAAAGAACATTCTTTAACATCTTTATTATATAATATATATTATATATATATATATATATATATATATTATATATATATATTATAATATATATATATATATATATATTATATATATATATATATATATATAATATAGTATATATATATATATATATATATATATATATATATATATATATATATATATATATATATATATATATATATATATATATATATATATGGAGTATGCTTCTGTTATTTCTAGGTTAGTTTCGTCAATGTTTGCACGAATATTTTTGTACCCCAAGTTTCGTCAAAAAGACGAATTTATGTATATGTTTGTGAGGAAAAAAACATATGCAAAGCGCAAACATTCAATGTTTTGACAAACCCAACATGTGTGTAGCCACCTCTTTGTGTTGTTAATTCATTTATCAAATGAATCACTTTTGATTTAGAATTCTTTTTGAATATTCTTGTCTAAGAAATAATATATTTAATAAAGTGAAGATGACATTTAGAATACTCTTAAAGTAATAAACATCACATCGAATTACGCACAAAGTCTGAAATCCTTTTTTGATGAACCTTTAAATCCTAAGCTTAGTGTAGGGCAACTTTAACTGAATATTTTTAAGTTTCTTTCTTTCGCCCAAAGCTTGAAGAGGCTATAAAATTCTCTTAACCTCGTGTAGACAAACTATTGTTTCAGCCACTTTTAGGAAATTTGGAAATTGATAAGCATTTTATCCTCGTTGCTAAGGTGCTCTAAGAAATTTGCCTTAAATATAGAAAACCCTGAGAAGGACGACAAGTCGTTAACATGTCATTTTTAAAAATCAATTTATATTCAATGTTAAAATTTGCATCATAATCTGGCTCTAACATCTAGCAACATGTATTGCTACAACTTAAACACAACAATATATATATATATATATATATATATATATTATGTATATTATAATATTATATTATATATATATATATAATATATAGTATATATATATATATAATATATATATAGTATATATATATTATATATAATATATATAATCATATATATATATATATATATATATATATTATATATATATGTATAATATTTATATAATATAATATTATATATATATATATTATAATATATATTAGTATATTAATATATATATATAATATATAAAAAAAAAATTATATATAAATATATATATATATATATATATATATATATATATATATATATATATATATATATATATATATATATATATATATATATATATATATATATATATATATATATATATATATATATTTTATATATATATATATACTATATATAGTATATATATATATATATATTATATATATATATGGGTGATGTATAGGATGTCAAATTGTGGATATTATTTGCGGATGTTCCTATTTTCTGATCCGTGGATGCGGATGTTTGATGCTACACATTTTTCCAAAGGATTTAATTTGAATCATTTATGTTTATTTCAAATAAAATTCCTCTTGAATCTACCGGAAACCACGTACTTCAGTCCGGTCGAATATTGAAACAATTTAATTAAAAAAACAGTTAAAAATATATTATTTTTTTAAATTTCTCATTAATATTGACAATTGATACTAATAAAATGTTAATTAGATCATAAATCAATACTGCTTAACAAAAAGTGGTACTGCCTTTTTGTTAATATTTAATTAATTAATAGTTTACACTGAAAACGATTTAATTATTTATATATATATATATATATATATAGTATATAATATATATATATTAATATAATATATATATATATATATATATATCCTATATATATAATATATATATAATTAATATATTACGTATATATATATATATATATATAATATATATATATATATATATATATATATATATAATATATATATATATTATATATATATATTATATTATATTATTATAGTATATATATATATATATTATTATCTATATTGTATATATATATATATATATATATAATATATATATATAATATATATATATATATTATATATATATTAGTTATATATAGTATATATATATTATATATATATATATATATATATTTATATATATATATATATTATATATAATTATAATATATATATATATATATATATTATATATATATATTAATATCATATATATATATATATATATATAATATATATATATATATATATATATATATATATATATATATATATATTATATATAAGTGGTTTTGCTGACAAAATCCGGCAAAATCAAACACCGGTTCGGCCAAACTGGCTCCAACTCACCAATATATATATATTATATATATATATATATTATATATATATATATATATATATATATATATATATTATATAATATTATATATATATATATATAATATATATTATATATATAATATATATATACTTTTAAAGCAAATTTTAGGATTCTTACCATTATTGATGAACCAAATTTGATTGAGTGGTATTTTTCTTCCGAAAAATATCCACACTATATTCAGGAGAAAAATTCGGCTGAAAATCCGCTTCATCCCAGCGGAAATCAACCGGATTTTTTTTTTATAGTACACGGAACCATACATTTGAAGATTTGGATGTTACTAAATCTTTTGGACAAGGATAGATTAAAGTGGTGAAAGCAAAAGGGCATTAGTTAGGGGGTTGAGACTGGAACCCATTGTTCGGGACAGGATGAAAGAACGTTAGTTTCAAGTTGAAAATGCTTAGCAAGGCAGGGTGTAGGTTGGAAGCACATAATTTG
>JABUQX010128453.1:22500-41820 GCA_015478945.1 Trachelipus rathkii
AGGTACCGGTCCCATACGTCGTGTGAATGGACGTGGTGGAAAATTGAATCTCTCCAAATCTTCTTCCTCTATATGCACTAATTGTAAGTCACTGTCATCCAATTGAAGATTAACGGAATCACCACCAAGAACCTCACCAACTACAGTGTATGGAGCAGGTGGTGTTTGGGACAGTGAAAAATTCTGATACGATACAGAAGGGGAAGAAGACGGAAAACTGGAACGGAAACCCGAAAAGTCTGTACGATGAGTACTAGAAGTACTACTGAATTGAAAAGATGGAAAAGGTGGAGGCGTGACTTCTTGATGGGTAACAGAACTACTAAGAACTGCTGAAGGGTCAAGGAGATTCGAGCTAGGTCTCTCCCTGAAATATGCATTTAAGAAAGACGCTCCATCAAAATCAACAGTATGCGACGCTACAACATTTGGGTTTGTTACAGACGGTGTCTGTGATATGGAAACTGGTGACACAACATGACTATGAGAAGTCAGAACAGAAGAGACTTGTAAGTGAGGAGGATACACATGAGTGTATAAATCATGGTAATCCATCGATAAAGATTCAGTAAAAGAAATAGTCTCATTCATAGAAGTATTAAGACTACAAGTTGGAATCTGAGAAGTGTCAGGAAAATACTGCTCTAATGTTAAAGGTGGAACAACAGAAGTTCGAGAAGAATCTTCTATTTCACTGGAAACTGGAGGTACAGCAAAAGCAACTCTGGTTTGAGAACGAGGAGGCTGAACAATAGTAGGCGAAAGGACTGGTGTTCCTACATAAGGAACTGATGAACTAAAAGTGTCAGAATTGAGTTGGTCTATTTGATCCAACAAATCAGGTAATCTGGAAAATAGCTCTAAAGATATGGGGTTTGTAGGGAGAAAACCCTCAAAATCATTATCTTCCTCCTCTTCTTCGTCGATTGGTTGAAATGGGTCAGGTTCATCGCCTGAAACGGAAGTACCATCTGTAACTGAAATGACGTCAGAGTCATCTGTATCTTCATCCACTTCTTCATTTTCTTCGTCGTCATCAGTGAAGAACTTCTCGCGAATCTCAGGGTTACGCGACAAATACTTGCGCAGATATGTTGGTATATCAATCCACCCACGTAAATGTGAGAAGTGGACTTTCTGTAACCTGTTAGCAAGGTCATTAGCACGTCTAACAAGGTACGTAACCTTGTTATCATTAACTTCGGTGACAATATATGGGCCTTCCCATCGGCTCTTAAATTTCTGAATGGTGCTATGACCTGTACGGATGACTTTTTTAGCGACTTTCTGTCCTACACGGAAAGGTCGAAAATTTACACTCCCTTCTTTCCAATATTGGGGAAAGCTATGGGTTGGAGAATGTGCTTTCTGTAGAATAAAATCAGAGGGTGAAATACCGAGAGCACTGTGTGAAGTGTGATTGTAAATGAGGACAGAAGAAGAAAGTTCCTCATCCCAACCATTGGGATTTTCAAGAACCAAGCATTTGATTATTTGTATCAGACTTCTGTTGAAACGCTCACAAACTCCATTACTTGCTGGATGGAGAGGAGAGGTTCGGATATGCTTGATGTTATGTTCTTGAAGAACATTTTGAAACGTCTGAGAAGTGAACTCAGTGCCGTTATCTGTAAGAATTCTATTTGGAACTTTGGGAAGAAATGGAAGAACCTGATGTTTTAATTTATTAGAAACAGAAAAACTAGATTTATTAGATAGAGGTACCACAGAAACCCACTTGGAAAAGTGGTCAATAAGGACCATGCCGTACTTGTTACCTGAACTTGTTTGAGGAAACTGCAACAAGTCCATGGCACAAAGGTCGAATGGGTACTCTGCTAAAATTTTTAACATTGGAGGTGTCATAACTGAAGAAAATGTTTTCTGTTTTTGACAGATTGGACAGCACCTCACAATGTCAGAAACCACCCGATTTACTCGTGGGTGCCAGAAGTGCTTGTAAATTAATTGAAGGAGTTTATTACGCCCGATATGGGCACAGGAAAAGTGAAGGCCTAAAACTATATGCACAAGGAAATCTAGAGAGATGACATATAACATTTCTCCTGACTTCAGCTTGTGGTAAAGTATTCCACTTTCAAATACAAGCTGGGCTTTGTATTGTCTGTAAACCCTGTTAATTCTAAGCCAACCCTGATTATCATTAGTTTGTAAACTCCTTATAATCAGTTTTAAATCTTTATCATTGGCTTGATTGTGCATAATATCAAATTCATTGATATCAGAATCTGCTATCATCCTTCCATTCACTACTTTTACAACACATACTTGAGGATGAGTTTGCAAACTGTGGCGACTGATTCCGGAAGCTACAACATACACATCATCATTTACTCTATGATCTCATCTGTATCACTAGCTTGAGTGCGCCTATCACTACTGCTAACCACTACAGGTTCTATCTTAGGAAGACTGACACTACTGCTAACGGCTACAGATGCTGCACTACTACTAACCACTACTGGTTTAGAAAGAGAATTATGAAGAACACTACTACTAACTGATACTGTATCTGTAAGAGTTGTAAGAGAAAGACTAGCACTACTACTAACCGCTAAGGTTTCTACAATACAACTAGCACTATTGCTATCCTCTACTATTTTTTCTGCATGAGGAGCCACTATATGGTTCAACATGGACTGCTGTAAATTCGTCTCCACCGGATGGCTCATTTCCGGGGAGATTTGGAGTTTAAAGCTAACGCTTGATCTGCTTCTGATCGGGCCCATACATTTTCTTCATAGTGCGACTTTTTTCAACCCATCGCATGGAGTCAGAAATTTTCGTTTGCGAGAAGCAGAGAGTCAACGTGTATTATTCGGATTGACTGCTGGTGTGTATTATGTCCGCCGCGTTGGGGAATTAACTATGTTTCCTGTTTTGACGCAAGGATTGTGGTGATCTGTTATGTGTATTCCTCTGAGTCTGATTGCGCGGTGGTGTTCTACAGGGTTCACACTAAAATTTTGAATTTGATTTCCCTGACTTTCCCTGACCAAATCTGCAAATTTTCCTGACCAGCGTGTTCGTTATTTTTGGTGTTTAACATATCTATTAATTATTATTGCAGCATATTTACCTAGTTCATACATTAAATTATTGAAAAATTTTACTTAGAAATTGTTCATCATCATGATAGATTTAAAAAAAAAATATTTTTTTTTTTAAGTAATAAGCCTATACCTTACCCATAGCCGTCCAAAGACTCCTTTTTTCATTTTTTTCAAAAGAAAAGTTTTATTTATACAAAAAAGAAAATAAATTAAAAGCTTACATTAATAGCCTAGGTGAATAGCGTCCACTGTAATCACAAAAGTTCTAAATGGGAGATTTAGATTACTTTTCTTCTCAAGCTTTTGAATTTTTGATTTTATAGCGTTTTCTTCTGTTAAAGCCTTCAGTTTTAACATCTTTCTCTGCTCTTCAAGTTTATTGATTCTGTATGGATAATATTCTTTTTTCAACCTTTTTATTCTCTTTTTTTCTTTTCTGTTTTGACTCTTTGAGATGTTTTTCATTCCCCTATGGGCAGCTCTTACATTTGTCAACATTTTTGAGTGATAGGAATTTTATGAATACTTTCTGAGATGCTTAAGAATTGTGCACTGTTCTTTGAGAATCAGACTATGTTCTTTTCAGATTCTCCACTAAAATTGCTTACATTTTATAGAAAACCCTCCTTCCACTGTCGCATTTCCATGCGAAAATACCAGTCCTAATTTAATAATTTGCCACAATTCCGCATAACATTGATTCTCAGGTGCTATAGAAGAAAAACAACTCATCAAGTCTCTTAGAAGGACAATCACCATCCAAAAATATTTTGAATTTTAATTCAAGGGTAGAAATGAGCTTCACTGGCAAGTAGAGTAACGTTGCTTTTGCTTTCTCGGCAACAGAATCTGTGATTCAGTTATTGGTGTACAATGCCTCTAGCAATAAAGCAAATCTTTGTTTCCCTTGTTTTGGCTGATGAAAAACATACTAGGATCCAATGATGAGAGCCATTGGACGGCTTGTACTTCAGAGGATATCTATTCTTAATTCTTTTCTGTCATTTTTTGATTTGCACAGTCCTGGCATTTCAAGTTTGTCAGTAAATCTAATGCAAAAATTTCTTAGTTGTTGGTTGAGGCAGGCATTTTCATGGACTAAAAATATTTTCCATAAATATTAACGTACAGACATTGTTAAATCTGTGCCAGAATGAACCAAGGTTCAGCTTGACCTCCAACCACTGGTCGTTAAAGTAGTCTTTTTTTTTGCTTGAATCAATTTTATAAAAAAAATAATAAATACCTTCAACTGCACAAAAATCAAAATCCCTTCGTCAAACCTAAAAAAAAAAACACCTCAAAAGTATAAATCCCTAAAAAGAACAAGATATAAACAGATTAAGTCATAAAGTCTAAAACTAAAACACATCCATATACCAATCACCTTCAATCGGAAGGATGAACTTGGAACAACTTCTACGAACAGAATAGGAAGAATAGTAGGTAATAGTGAACTAAAAATAGAAAGAAACAGGATAGAAGTAGATTTATGGAATGTCATTCCTCGCCCATCCTTTTCATTCACTTATCAAATACATCTCTCATTCCACAATTATACAGTAAGGAAAAAAAAATATATAAAAAATATGTAACATGGTCCATGGATCATTCTTCATATGTTTGGAAATTTTAAAATTTCCCTGACTTTTCATGACTTTTTTGGAATTTCCCTGACTTTCAGCATATTTTAAAACGTTTCCCTGTTTTGACCAGAGGATTGTGGTGATCTGTTACGTGTCTTCCTCTGAGTCAGAAAGTGTGACCCTGTTCTATGTGTACAGTTAATTCCGGCATGTGGGCCCTTGCAAAACGGACACACTCTACCAGAATTTGTTTGTGTTGTATGTGGAGGAGATCTTAAGGATCTACATTCATCCCTTATATGCCCCCTCTTTCTGCAATACGAACATATCCCGAGGTACTTATAACATTCATCCATTGTATGCCCAACATTCTCACAGTAATCGCAACAGAGGTGATTTCTGTTAGTGTTCTCATTGCGATTTGTGTGTGTCTGTGTATTGTTGTGACTGCGTCGGCTAGTGTTTTGGGAATCTCTGTAAAACCGACTATTTGAACTGTTAGTGGATGAGGGATAAGATTTCTTATTCTGATTTGTATTATGATATGTTTTCTCTTTGTTGTGAGACTTTTGTCCATTATGAGTCTTCTGAAGAACATCGGACCAACCTGGATTTACAATGTCAATCGTGATTGTTGAGTCAAGGTCAGTCTTTGATTGATCCGATTTACTGTTATTTCGCTCTGGAGTATAATTGTTGGAAACTGCTACTGTAGATTTACCCTTGTTGTAGTCACGATCAAAGGAATCTGCTAGGCTTACAATCTTACTCCAGAGTACACGTTCAGTACTATCCTCCTCAATTTGCTTGATGTATTCTGAAATCCGTTTCTCTACATAAGGAGGTAGGCTGAGGAGAAAAGCAGTTCGTAAAGAATCATGCTCTCTCATCTCTAGACCGTGATATGCTTTCTTGGCTAGATGTTCTAGACGAAGAGCATACATACGAATACTCTCGCCTGGTGTTCTGTATGCTGAATGATAAGCTCTCAGCTTATGTTCGTTCTTCCGTTTTTCTTCTTGGTGAAACCAAGCCAACAAAGTTTCTTTGACGGATCCGTAATTTCTGTCATCCTTGATGATGAGCTGATACAACTGAAGGAAAGAACCTTCAAGTTGTCTTCCTAACAAGCGCAACCACTGATGAGGCGAGTTAGGGTAGTTGAATGAACAGAATTGTTCGAAATCGGCGAAGTAACTAACAAGATCCTGGTCAGCTTCGTATTTGAACTTTCCGGGATCTACCACCTTGACCTTTCGCGAATTCTTTGCTATTTCAGCCAGATACAATATGGATTGTGACATCAGAAGCATGTGTCGTTCTAAAACGTCCAATCTAGAAGGAGCAAAGAACTGCGGTGGTACTTGATTATTGGCTGTGTTGTATGTTGGTGGTGGTGGTGAAAAATAAGGTCTGTTGTCAATTTGTCCTGCAGGACCTGTTAATCCATGTTGACGATGATCTGATGGTGCTGATACTGCAGCAACTGGAATCGGCATTGCGGAAATACTGGAAGTCAAAGGCTCAAAGATACCTTGACTTTGGAAAGGAGAGTTTACAGTTGTCTGAACGTAAGTCACGTCAGTCGGTTGTGTATTAAGGGGTGTCGTGTACGTCGTGTAAACCGCGTCAGAGGGTGACACTCCATAAACATGTGCTGTCGTGAATGGATTTGGTTCCGCATAGAGCCATTCTGGAGACCAGAAGGAGAACCAAATTTAGGTAATGAAAAGTCTGTTCCAACAGATCATTTGTTACTAGGAACAGTACCCAGGAACATACCACGGAGGAACAACCCTAGCAGGTTGTGGTTGTTGCTGCGCTCGCAACAACGCAGTCTCCTCCTTAAGGAACTTAAACTCCTGTGTCAAAGTGGTGACAAACTCCTGCAAAGGAGTGTCTAACACAGGCTCTACATTGGAAGGACGACCCCGAGCGAAAGCTGGGTCTCGTCTCTGTTCTTTCTCTTTCTTTTCCTTTTCCCTGATAAAATCCAACATTTCCCTTTGTGTTGGTGGAGGTAAATCTTCCACTTCATCACCCACATTCACCAAAGCTTGCGCTCCCACAGCAACCCTCTCCCCATTATCACCATTCTCGCCCCCATTCAAACTCTGCAACTCTGAAAATCTGTTAGAAGGCTGCATTATGGTTAGGCAAGATATTATATTTCAAATATTTTTTTCAAAAATAAAAATATATCACAAAAACAAATATTATGACAAAAAAAAATGATGATAAGAAAGAAAGGTGTTTGCGAAAGAGAAGGTGAAATCTGGATAAAGCAGGCAGTATCTAATTTAGAAATTCGAACAAAATTATTGTATGAATTTTTATATTGCTGCGTAGATCTCGAGTTAGCCTGCTCTGGTACTCGTTATCTACCACCACTATAACTATAAAACTATAATGACTACTATGACTATGACTACTGGTAAGGTTGATCTACTGACCTAACTCTATTACTACCACTATTCAAGTCATTCAAAAATCAGTCATACGTGTTCCTTCAGGAACCGGAGAAAACATTCGCGTCCCTGTTCTACAGGTACGACGACTAATATTCTATTCTACAAAACTCGCGTCCCTGTTCTACAGGTACGACGACTAATATTCTATTCTACAAAACTCGCGTCCCTGTTCGGGCGCCACTAAATTTAAGATGATGTTGGGGAGAGTGACGAAGCACTCAGTGAATCTGAAGCCCGCAAGGGAAGTTATGGCGCTCCGAACTGAAATGACCCGGAAGAAAGAAAGTCCCCAAACATTCACACTTAAACTCAGAACTATAATCTGATACTATGACTACAACTGCGTTCAGATACTAATAAGGACGGTAATGATCTAATCCACCGGTTATTAGGTTAATAGAAAACTAGACTATCTGTTAGTTAATTAGTTCTATAACTATCACTATAGCTCTACGGTTCTGTTAGTTTGTTAATTAGCCTAAGCTTTTTCTAACGGTAAACGAGATTCTTACCAGAACGAACTAATAAGACATCTAGGCAGCAAATTATTCATCAGCAACTTCTTTGATTTGAATGACTTCCTCTCCCTCCGTAAATAAGTAATCATTAAACGTTAACTGAACTGAGTAGAAGGGGGAGAAACAAATGCTTCCTTTTGTAATTTTATTTAAAAAACTAACTGTTAAGGGAGGGAAGCTATTTACATCATTCGTGATCTATCGAGGTCCTGTAAAATCATGGTCTGCATTAAGAGTAATTACAGACGGAACTGTATTTCGAATTCAAATATTATTTACACTAGACATATAATAATAATGGAACATTGAGTTAATTTGTCTGTGTGTGTAAGATGCAAAACATGAACCGTAACTCAACTTGGTTTTGCAGTCTTGTTTTTCTGATGAGTCCAATTGGATCGGTGATTGGTGACAAGTCAAGTACAAAAGCAGGATGATGGCAATAAGGCACAAAAATGGCAATAGGCAAAAACAAAGTTGATGATCCCAAAATATGTAATGACAGTCCCCAGAATAGCACTTGAGCGTGCGCCCTACAATAGCAATGATGAAGTGGACCCTGAATTAGCAGTAGGCGATAATGCCCCAAGAATAGCACCTATAATGTAGACAAGTCAAATATAGAGAAGCTCCATGCTGTTATTACAGTGAGTGAAAATTAAATAAGAATGATATTGAAGCTACAATGAGTGCTTACCCTATGGGAATTATCCCTCAACAAGGGTACTGAGAAGGTCTTAAAAAGATGGTCTGCTGATTGAAGAAAAGTCTGTGAAGAAAAAGGGGGTTAGCACTCATAAATCAATGGAGCTGCTGGTTACACATCTAACATCAAGATTGGAAACTGTGAAGACTTACTTCCAGCGATGTGTAACTCCTCTTGACAGCAAGAGACAAAAATGAGTTGTGGTGGAAAATGTCCACTTTCATAAAATCAGTCATAAAATCAGAATAAATATTGTCTGCAAATGACTAGTCTACTTATTTTACCTAAAGATAGATACATTAGTAGGATGGGAGAAAGTGCATATGATTAGAAGCATAAATGGAAATAATAATATATATAATTATGAATATAGATATATATATATTAGTGTTGCACCTTTCAGAAATAATATTAGGGTGGAGTCGGGGTAACTGCGACAGCCACCCTTACAACATTCTACCATCCGAAGGCGAATCCATGAATCAGGAATACATCACCGTAGACCAGCTCTAAAACTACAACTAACAGACGATCACAAGTTAGCAAGGCTAGCCTTTGCTAACGCATACATTCAAAAGGATATTGAGTATTGGTCGACGGTAATATTCACTGACGAAAAACCATTTTGCTCAAGTGACCACGGCAGCATACACCTTTGGAGACCAAATAAAACTAGATATGACCCAGCTTATATATACGAAGAGAGAAGAAGCGGCCACGTCACCTGCAACAAGTGGGGGTGGATTAACTTTTATACAGCTGGTGAGCTAAGCCACATACATGGGAGATTTACTTCCGATGTATATCTTGAAATTCTTGAGGAGGTTTTTATGCCCTCTGTTAGAGCATATCTATTTCCTGACCCACAAAAGATTGTATATGTTCACGATAATAGTCCAATTCATAGAGCAAGACGGGTTCAGGAGTGGTTTGCCGAAAATGAACACATGATTGAAGTTCTCGCATGGCCAAGTAAAGCCTGCGATCTGAACCAGATCGAAAATGTGTGGGCATCAATCGTAAAAGACTGGGATCCCCAAGAAGAAAGAAATAGAAGAACTATGGAAGATCATGCTCGCAGATCTTGGGAATATGTGAGAAGAAATTACACGACAATGGAGAATGCAATTTCATCACTACCAAGACGATTATACCTATTTCCGTCCTGTCTATTCCGTAACGTGGAAGAGTAGCTAAATTAAGAACGAATATTAAATATTATATATATTATATATATATATATATATTATATATATATATATATATATATATTAATATAATTAATATAATATAATAATATATATGATAATTAATATATATATTAATTAATATTATATATTATATATATATATATAATATATAAATATCAATATTTATATATATAATATATATATATATATATTTTGAGTTATCATATATATATATATATATATATAAAATCATATATATCTATATATTATATTAATGTATATATATGTATACTATTATACTATATATATATATATTATTATAATATATATATATAATATTATATAATATATATATTATATATATAATATGTTTATATGTTATATATATATCTTTATGATTTATTTTTTAATTTTATATTTATGTTTATGTTTATGTTTTATGTTTTATGTTTATGTTTATGTTTATGTATTTACGTTTGTATATTTACGTTTGTATATTTACGTTTGTATATTTGTTTGTATATTTATGTTTGTATGTTTATGTCTGTATGTTTATGTCTGTATGTTTATGTTTGTAATTTATGTTTATTATATATATATCTTATATATATATATATATATAAGTAGATATATATATATATATATATATATATATATATATTATATATATAATATATATATATAATATTATATATATATCTATATATCTATATATATATATATAATATTTATACTAAACTACAATAAATGTTTTAAAAGCCATTAATGAAATATTTACATATATTCCTACAATTTACTTCAAACGTAACAAGCATTATTTTGGTAATAGAATATAGGATCTGTTGCATCGGGAATCCACGATACTACAAATTTTGTAAAAGAACGATACCCATCGTTGCTGTGTGCATACTGAGCCGATTGCAAATGTTATTCAAAAATCGACATTTACTATTTGTTATTTGAGTCCAACAACATTTGTCCCATGATATATTAGCTTAGGTTAATACAACCGAACATAACGTAGCCATACGAAACCTAGGATCCTCTATACTTCGATTGTTAGGTGTAAATTAATTAGTTTGTTAGAGAGAGAGAGAGAGAGAGAGAGAGAGACACACACACACACACACACGCACGCACACACATATATATATATATATATATATATTAATTATTACTATATATATATATATTTATATATATATATATATATATATATATATTATATATATATATATAATTATATATACTTATAATATATTTATATATCTATATATCTATCATATATATATACTATATATATATTAATATAATATGGTAATTTTATAACGAACACACGACAATGTCATTTTTTATTTGAACGTTTCGTGCTCTTCTGGGCACATCATCAGCACTATCAAAAATTACAATAAAAATAAAAATAAAAAAAACCAAAAATTAAAAATTAAAAAAATTACAAAAATTAAAAAAGAATTAAAAATTACAAATTATAATCTAGTTTTACTAACCTTCGAAGTCAGAAGCCAAAGACAAAGTGAAAAATATATTATCTATGATCTCTATTTATACTAAATTTATCAAGAATTAGTTGGTTAAAAAAAAAGAAAAATAAAATAAAAAATACATAAATACATCGATTGTTGTAAGTCGCCCAGATAAGGGGAGAGGGGTGGTGTTGCTAAGGATAAAGAAGACTATATCTCTAAAATGAACGAAATCCTAACTGACGGTACAAAATTTAAGCGCCTAACAGGTAACACCTTTAAACATTTACTAAGAATAGAAGACAAAATTAATAACTTTATTAGATCACTTGGGAATACTAATTTAGACCTTAATAAACTATATGTTTCAGGAAGCCAACCCGGACTACTTTATGGGTTACCTAAAACCCATAAAACTAATGTTCCCTTACGTCCTATCCTCTCTGCTTTAGATACCCCAGCTTACAATCTCAAATTTTTGGTACCCATTATTGAACCTATCACTCGAAATCAATATACTCTGAAGGATTCTTTTGAATTTGTAGATTTCATTTCTTCCCTTACTTTCACGCAGTCCTATATGGTTAGTTTTGACATTCAGTCCCTCTTTACAAATGTCCCATTAAAGGAAACATGTAACATGATAATAGATTCTCTTTTTCAAAGTTGTGAGAGGATAAAGGGCCTTACGAAGAAACAGTTTACTAGATTAATTGATATTGCTACCTCAGATACAATATTCTTATTTAATGATGTTCTCTACCAACAGATTGATGGTGTCGCAATGGGCTCCTTTGGGCCCCTCCCTTGCTAACTCTTTTTTGAGTTTACTGGAAAGAAGCCTGTCCTTTCGAGACCACTCAAAAAAGACCTCAAACCACTAATATACAGACGATATGTTGATGACTGCTTCTTGATTTTCAATACTAGAGAACAGGCCGCATTATTTTTGAGTTTTCTTAATGAACAACATAGGTGTATAAAATTTACCATGGAGGGTGAGCATGATGACTTCTTGCCTTTTTTGGATGTGGGTGTTACTAGACGGAATGGATCCTTTTTTACCAATATTTATCGCAAGCCTACCTCAACCTTAATGAGCACTCATTTTTTTGGTTTTATGCTGAATAAGTTTAAGCTATCAGGTCTCTCAAGCAGAATTTATCGAGCATTTGGAATTTGCTCATCTTGGATATCCTTTCACGATGAGATACAATACTTACGTAAGTTAGTTAATTTCAATTGTTTTCCAATGGATTTGTTTGATAAGATTCTTTTTAATTTTTTAGAAAATCACTTTAGACCTAGCATCCTTGTCTCTGACGTTTCTAAACAGAAAATCTATTTAAACATTCCAGTATACTGGACGGTATGCAGATTCCCTGATAAAGTCTCTAAATTCAGTTTTAATGAAACACTTTCCATTTGCCTCATTTATTTTGTTCCAACTAATAATTTTAAACTGGGTAACCTTTTTTAGATGCAAGGACCGAATTCCTCTTGGTTTACGCTCTTCTGTGGTATATTTGTACAAGTGTGCATGCTGTAATGCTTGCCTTATGTAGGTCCAACGGCCTGGCAACTTCAGTCAGAATGCAAAACATCAGGGGGAAGTTCCTCTATTTCCGTACTGATTGCCAACTCTAACACCTGAGTTCTCACCAATCCTGACATGTCATGAAAAGGACCATCATGTAAATCGCTCACCAGCTTTTCGAATTCTCCCTCGGTCTCTGATGTGAAAATGATAGAAAACATCATGGAAATCTTTCTATCGAGTCAGCTTAAAGGCCGGAGCTTAACTCCGACCAATCCTCAGTTAACTTCATTTTATTTTAATTTATATTTATTTTGTTAATAAATAATCCTTATGCAGTACAATATTGAAAAGAAAAATTGTAATTTTATTATTTTTTTTATTTTAATTTTTCCGTTTTTTTTAACTAACTAAATTCTTGATACAATTTAGTTATAAAATGAGATCATAGATAACTATTTTTTCACTTGTTCTTTGGCTTCTGACTTCGGGAAGGTTAGTTAAAAAATCATCCTAAAGAAAAAAATTATAATTGTAACTTTAAATTCTCTTTTTAAATTTTCTGTAATTTTTTTAATTTTTTAATTTTGGTTTTTTTTATTTTTTATTTTTATTGTAATTTTTGATAGTGCTGATGATGTGCCCAGAAGAGCACGAAACGTTCAAATAAAACAATGACATTGTCGTGGTGTTTCGTCTTCCTTTCTATTTAAGTTGAGGTTCCCTAGAACAAGTCAACTTGCGAAATATATATATAGTATAATATATATATATATATAATATATTATTATATATATATTATATATAATATATATTAGATACCTATATATATATATATAATATCATATATATTATATATATATTATATTATATAAATATATATAATATATATATATATATTATATATATAATAATCATATATTATATATATTATAATAAATATATATTATATATATATTATATATATATATATATATATATATATTATATCAGTGATATGCAGCTGAAGCCACTAGATTTTGTCTAAGATAGAAGGATATGACACGAAGCGAGATATTTGAAAATGGAAGCTCAGTGGAGTATCTCAAGCTTTCAAATTGATTTCCTTTTACTAGTTTATCCCTATTTTGCCAAGAGGAACGAAATTATAAAAAATTATATTTATTTTTTTATATATATCGCCTACTTCTGTAGATAATGAGGGGAATATATAACATCAAAGTGTCTATATAAAAAAATAATTATGAATCTTTTCACATCGTTTTCAGCAGAACCAATGGTCTAACATGACAATGCGAAGTCGTAACATAAGATTATGTAGAACAACTGTTTTTAAAAGAAACTATTATCAAAATACAGGTTATAATTGTCCATTTCACTTGATATCTTTAAAACGTTCCTATTCTTCACTTTGTTTGATGCATGAATATTCGTTCTAGCTATATATTACCTATAAAATATTTACTAGTTAAAGACTACATTCATTAGGAACAATTTGCAATGATTTCCCCATGTTGATTAACGAAGAGGAAAATGGTTTGAAGGAATAAATAGTTCTTGCATACGTCTCTGACATTACAATTGCACTTGTTTGCCGAGTTTATGCAATGCCAATATTTACGCCCCCTCCTTCAGAACACTATTTTATATGTATTAAAATGTTAATTGCTAAATATTCCTAATAGTTTTTCAACATAAAACGTAAATACTGCTTTTTTTTAATTTTACATTTCTCGTAATAACTGACGACAACAGTTTTAACATGTGCTTCATTTTTCATCTTCTTTAAATTAAAACCTTTTCATGCACACTTGAAAGTTGATACCGAAACCTCTAATCATTAAAAGATAATTATTTTTTTAATTAATCTTTAATAAATGAGTAATAACTACTTGATTTGATTTCATTCTGAATATCCATTTCTCATTATGCGGAGAGCGAACCAAGTTGCCGATGCATTATTATTGGCAACAAACAGATTTTGCGGCAAACAATTTGACGGTCATTTTATCGGTAACCTGTTGCCGCGCTGATTCCGAATATGACCTCCGTTTTCCTAAATTGGCTCTAGTTTTTGAGAAACAGGGTGGTCACAAAAATACATTTATAACACAATTATGTTAGGTTGGTAAACGTAATTCACAATAAAAAACACGAAAGATATTTATCAAATTTTAATGAGTAAGTAAATAAAAAGCTAATAGGTCAAACATTCAATTCAGTAAAATGAAATCACAATTAATGCATTACAAAACGCTGTCTATATGATCGTCTTCTGTGTGCAGAATGTGGACAATCACGTTGAAGCCTCCAACAATAGTCTGCCATCATGTGGTATCCCATCTTCCTTGGTATCTTTCTTCATCACCTTGATATCTTGATGGAACCTCTCCCCTTGTTCTTCACTATAACATCCTAGATTATCCGGAAACCGATCTAAGTGACTATGTAGAAAGTGAACTTTTATGTTCATATTAGCATTCAAATTTTTGAAGTCTGAAAGCATTTTCTGTACGAGTTCTACATATTTGGCAGATTTATGGTTGCCCAAAAAAGTTCTGAACAACCAAGAAAAAACTTTTTCCCAGGCAGATGCTTCAATATCAGTTCATGGAATTTTATGAAATTGTCATCTTGATGATTTGGCAAATTGGAAGGGCCGCTAAAGATTCAGTTTGAGTTATTCTTCATAACCAACCCGGAAAAAATTGCAAATTATATTTGAAAACATTCACATCTTTGTCTAGGGCCCTAACAATTGCTTCACAGTCCTAGTTTGATGTGGAGTGGTGGGAAAATAATTTTTCAACGCCTATCAACCTAGTGGTTTCGTTAATGATATTTGATGCAACTACAGTCCTATTTTCCCTAGCAGGCCATACAACTTTTTCCAGTGGTCTTCTTTAGCCAAACTATCCCACAAGCATATGAAACAAGGTTTAGTATATCCGCTTTGCTGCCCAAGTAAGATGTTGACTATCTTCAAATCAACGCATATAGAGACCCACTGGTGTTCAATATATCTAAGCTTCTGAAGATCAATTCTATATTTTCATAGTTCCTCTTTTCAGTTTGTTGAGTGGACCTATTGGAATGCGATGTATAACTATTGTTATTGTTCAATAAACACACTTCAAGCTTCTCCGTTGAACTATCCATAAAAAATCGCAAATTTTCTGGTCGGTATTTAGGTAACCCCATTTGAGTAGGAGTCCAGGGATGTCCTACAGTATACTAGGTCTTCTCCTTCAATGAAATATGGAAGAAGTACTGCCTCTCTTGTCGAAAAAAAGTTATTTTACATTCGGCTTTGAGACAGTTCTTTTCACTGTCTAGATGCTAGAAGCTCAGAATCTTGCTTGGAGAGAACTTAACTTTCGTATCTTTCAAAGGCATTGATCTCTTCCTGGGAGAACTTTTGCTGTGTAGAAGTACTTTCTTCATATTCACTACCACTATCTGCACGTGTGCACACAAAATCCTGGATATCTTCTTCATCAGACACTGCTAGGTCTGGGAGTGTAGTGAACACTGGGATGGGGACACCGTCGGGGTGGGGTACAGGTCGCCTTGCTGATTCCAAATCCGGATACTCAAATTTACGTTTCTGGTAACGAATTGATACTTTTCACATTAACCAAACAAAAAATAACAGTCCTGTGGTGATTCTTTTGGCTCCCGCCATACCATAGGCACACCAAAATTTAAACCTTTTCTTCGTCCATTTTTTCCACTGACGTAGATTTTCGACACACGTTTACAGACCATATGGGGAGCTCAAGACTTATCTTGGTCTCCGAGTTTCATTCCAGGTATGCCAGATATGCCTTGCTTCCAAAGTTAGTAATATTTCTTTTTGGTTCCCTGGCATAATCCCACAGATGTAGGCAGAAATACATTGGGGTTATCACAGGCCTTTGTGAAGTACTCAATAGTGTTCTGAAATAGAAGAAAATAAAATATATACAAAAGGTAAGCCCCTTAAAAGAAATAAAAGTATTTTTCTCTCGAAGAGGCTTTAAAAAAGATATTTGTACAAGAGTATATCTGGAACACCCTGTATCTCAAGAACTAGAGCCAATCTTGGAAAACTAATGTCATTTCTGAAATCAGCACACCGCGATTTACATAAAATTTAATAAAAATATCCTTGGCAGCAAAAAAATAATTTTTTTGTTTGATGGCCAGTGTTGATGCGGAGACTGCATTCGACAACCTTGTTTCGGCAACTACACAAACTTGCTTTATATAAATATCTATAAATAATATATATATATATATATATATATCTATATATATAATATATAATATATTATATATATATATATATATATATATATATTATATAATTATATATATTATATATATATAAAAGCAAAAGTGGGCGGGGCATCTGAAGAAAAAAAAAAATAGAATATTCCTATGTATATATATATATATATATATATATATATAGTATAAATATTATATTAAATAGTTATATATTTTATATATATATATATATATATATAATTATATTATATATATATATTATATATATATTATATATATATATATATCAGGGGCGGGGCCTCTGAACTACATTTTTTTAATACTATATATATATATATTATAGTATATACTAATATATATATTATATATATATATTATATAATATATATATATATATATAATATATATATATATATATATTATATAGATAATATATATATATTATCCTAATATATTGCAAAAGTGGGCGGGGACTCTGAAGAAAAAAATATTGGACCCAAGCCACTTTCGATATATTTGATTAAATAGAGGTGGGTGGGAAATATCTGAAGCCGTTGTACAAATAATAGTACATTTGACATCTCTGAATTTTAAAAAGTATTAGTAATTTACCATTAAAATCTCGCTATGAGAAGTGAACTTCCTGATTACTATTTTTTAATAGTTTTAAAGCTAATGATGGCGACAGGTTTTGTTTCACTCATAATAAGTTTTTCTTTTTTTTCTTCTCATTTTATAACAAAAAAAAATCTTGTATTTCTTTTGAATATTTTGTTTTTTGATGCAGAATTTATATCTGTTCTTTAAAATTGCTAAGTGAAATTACGCAATTGATATAGAAATTACACACTCTAAATAAAAAAAAATGTGCAATTTTAAAATATGCAGACCTATGTTTTTATTTAAATATTAATCTTCAATTTATCTCAGTATCGCCTGCATTTTAAAATTTTCTTATAATTATTCAAAGATTAAATTCATCACCCCATTTTATTGTACTTAAAAGATTCAACCAAATAAATACAATATAATGATATCTTTATTGAGTGAAGATTATCTGGAAATTTTTGAAAAATAATTTAATCATGTTCAAGGGATATTGCAATATTTTTTTATTGATTTGCTTCATTTTTACATTGCCCACTTATGAGCAGCAATACTTTATATATATATATATATATGATATATATTATATATATATAATAGGAGTATATATATATATAATATAATATATATATATCTATATAGTATAATATATATCTATATATATATATATAATTATAAATATACTATATAATATATATATATATATATATATATATATATTAATTATATATATATATATAATATATATATAATAATATATATTACTATATTATATTATATTATCTATATAAATATATAATTATAATATATATATATATATATATATATATATATATTAGTGTGCACCGATAACCAATTTTTCGCCCGCTCATCCGATACCAAGTACTTCAATTTTTTCACCTACGGATACTGATGCCGATACCTAAATTTTTGCCGATCCCCGATACCGATACCTTTTACTCCTAGAAATTATGGCCTCCATATATAGTTATTATTTATATATATATATATATATATATAATAATTATACTATATATATTATATATATAATAATATATATATATATATATATCTATAATACTATATATATTATTAATATATCTATATAATATATCGAAGCACTGGTTAATGAAACCATACTATTCTCTACAGCTGCGCGGTGCCCATGCCCTATACTGCTCGCAGGCATTAAGATCATCAGATTATTGAAAATAAAAATAATTTACAAAATTATATTATATATATATATATAATATATATTATAATATTATATATATATATATATATATATATAAATATATATATATTCCGTTTTCTTTTTTGTGTATTTGTGCTTACGAAACTAAACTTCTTTGGCACCCTGATGGCCTGTACTAAATTGCCTGAATTTCGTGGCCAAAAACGAACACAATTTCTAGCGAGGTTACTTTTGTTTTGCAAACAATATGAAAATCGCTGTTGGTGATGGGAGCTTCGTCGATTTTCGGATAAACAGAAATAAAACTAATACAAATAGTTTATCATTACAGAAAAAATGATCAACTTTGTGATGGAGTTTTATCGATTTGGAAGAATTAGATTTAAAGCTGAATTTTATTGAATGAAATATACATCAATTCACGGGCCTACCACGCCGTCATTTTTGTTGGTTTACACATTTTCGTAAGAGCGTGCTAAATTCCTCATACAGGAATAGCAACCAATAGCAACCTTATAGAAATAAGGAAATTCCTTACGTTGTTAAGCATTTTTTTACGATTTCTAGCGGTTTACAAAACGACTCAAACCCGAGCATTTCTTATGTCGTACGCACAAATAGAAACGCAAACGCCTAATACTAAACATACAGTAAAAGGTCAGATAGATCGGGAAACTA
>JABUQX010128455.1:0-10000 GCA_015478945.1 Trachelipus rathkii
CAAAACGAGGTGCCCCGCAAATGAAGTAGACGACAACGACCGCCCGCGCGCGCCAGGAGGGCGTACGACACACGGGGAGGGAAAGAGATGAAAGAGAGAGAACGAAGATAATAGAGAGAGAGTGAGCGATTTAATAGATAGGATAGAGAGAAGAGAGAGAAGAAGAGTAAATGAGAAGTAGAGGAAAGAAAGAGATAAGAACTAGTAGAGGAAAGATAGAGAGGCACAACAAAAGGGGAAGGATGGCCCAAGGGAGAAGAAACGGAAAAAGAGTGAAAGAACATGGTAGTAGACAGCGAACACATGAACAACGAAATAAAGATAAAGAAGTAAGACGAACTGGACGAGGAACGCAAACCGGAGCCAGAAAACGGGGGGCGAGGCGGCCTCGTAGGAAACACGGTAAAGGCCAGCGGAGGCGGAAGAAGACGAGGGACTGAATCAGGGAGGCAGCGATATGAGCGATAGGGCTCTAAAGCGCCTCCAGAGAAGAGTGGAAATGGCGAAAGGAGAGAGGCGACAGGCGGGAGAGCACGCCAGCCGGGAGCAGGCCGGCGGCCATCTACGGGAAGACGAGCACGAGCAAATGCCACAAAGCGGATCCGGCAACGAGAGCAGCAGCAAGACGACGGCCGCGTCGAGGCAAGACAGCCGTCGGCAACGAGCACGCGCAACAACATGGGAGCTCCGTTAGCAGAGCAAAAAACGATGGCGTGGCACAGAATGAGCGGAACGGAAAAGGAGAGAGGAAGAACAGGAGAGCACCTGGAGGTAAAATATAATAACGGAAGGGGAAAAACGATGACCGCGGCGGACCGGGAGGCAACCAGAGCGAGAGGGAAGTCGAGTGAGTGAGGCTAAGAGGTCCTGAAAGAAGTAGGGGTGAAAACGGGAACAAGAAACGAGGAGACTCTGACAGACGAGGTGAAGCAGCCAGCGGGGCGGCACCGGATGGACCGCCAAAAAACAAAAAAACCCAACCCCACCCCGCCGGGCCCGCGGGGTCACAGTCCGCCGGCCACCCCCCCGGCGGGCCCGGGGCCAAACGGGCGCCGAGCCCCCAGGAAGCCCCCAGACGGGGCAAGGAGCCGGGGGAGAGTGGCGAATACCGGGGCCGACGAACAGGCCGGAACACAGGACAAAGACCAAGAGGCGAGCGGGAGCTCGATAGAGAAAACCAGGGGCTGGAAGAAACAAGGTCGGAAACAATGCGAGGGGTGGGCCAAAAGAGAGTAGAACAAGAAACGGGGAGAGAACAACATCGGCAGGCGGGGCGACCAGGACAACGGCGGGAAAAAAAGAAAAAAAAAATAAACAAGCAAGCAAACAAAATATTCTCTTCATGAAGAAGCAAACAAGAAAAGGAGGAAAACAAAAAGAAAAAAGATAAAGAAAACCAGGAAGGAACGAAAAGAGGGAAAACAGACAACAGGGGAAACAAAACAGAGAGGGAAAGCAGGAAAACAGGAAAAACGCAAAAGCGCAACGAAGCCCGGAGGGGCGAGGGGGAACACCGCGACGGCAGGACGGGAGCGGGACGGCGGGAACCGGGAGGAACGCGGAAGAGAGCCAGGGGGAAAGCAGAAAAGCACGAACAAAGAGGGAAACACGGGAGTAGCGAAGCAAGGGAAAGCAGAAGGGGCAGAATGCAGGGAGACAGCCCAGGAAAACAAAAGCCACGAAGCCCGGAGGACGGAGCGAGGGACCAACCGCGAGGGCGTGACTATGGACGGCTTAAGGTAGGAGAAGGGAGAGTGAGGAAAAGCAGTAAACAGAGAGGTAAGAGCAGAAAGCAGAGAGTGAAAAGCAGTAAATGCAGAGGAGAGGAAAAAGCAGGGAAAGACAGTAAACAAAAGCGACGAAGCCCGAGGGGCGAGAACACCTCGAGGGGGGAGAGGAGTGACGGGCGGGAAGTTAGGAAGGGAAGAAAGTATGGGAGGGAACAGCAGAAACGCAGAGAGTGAAAGCAGTAAACAGAGAGGACAGCAGGAAAGCAGGAGGAAGGCAGTGAAACAGGAGCGAAAGCGAGGGAAAAACATGGAAAACAAAAGCACTACGAGCCCGTGGGGTGAGGTGACAAACCCCCCGGAGGATGTACGACGGCAGCGGCGCGAAGGAGGCGGAAAGGAGAGGGGGGAAAAAAGTGCAACCCTTGAAGGAAAAAAAGCACCAGAATAGTGAAGACGAAAGCGCTGGAATGGTGCACCAGCGAGAGCAGAGGGCGGGCGCGCGGGCAGACCAGGCAGCGCGAGGCCGCTGCGCGGCGGACCGGTCGAGGTGGGCACCGATATTGATCGCGGCGGCGCGGGCGCGACTGTGCAGATCCGGACGCGGGACCGCGAAACGAGCAGCGGCACGAAACGCTAACGGGAACCGGAGACGCAGACGACAGCGCGGCAGGCGAGACCAGGGGGAGACAAAAGACGCGAACGCAGAGGAAGAAGCATCTCCCACGACCCAACCGTCGGAACAGACAGCAAGCAGAGCCGCTACGACCTGCGAAAAAGCGAGGCCGAACACCCAGAGCCGAAGCAAGCAAGAACCGATAGAAGAGAAAGAGAGGAGAGATAAAGGAAAAGATGAGAGAATAGAGACGGAAGAGAAGTACAAGCAGAAGATAGAAAGACGCGAGACGCGAATGAGAGAGGAGAAAGAATAAGATATGAGACAGCGACCGGGGCCACGCACGCCGCGCGACCCGCCGCAACAGGGGCAGGGGGAAGGCGGCGGCGATGAGTAAGTGCTACTGCGGAGCTGAAAGGACAAGAAACGGGGCCAGAGAGATGCCCCGTGGGGCGAAAAACGAATATAAGTATTGCCCGAGCTCATGCCAAATACGAGCGTGTAGCTACGTATGTGAATACTAGTTATGACTAGAGAGTGTCACCGGGCAAACGGCAAATTACCGGCTCATTAGGATCACCTAAATAGATAATAGAGGGCCTATCCGGCCCGATATAAAGGGCTATATGGCGGTAATAGTATATGATACATACGTCAGCATGCAAACTCAAGCCATATAAGATGAGGGTATCAATACTGTAGGTAGTAATTCACCTAACGATAGCTATATAGTATCGAGTACCAAAGCGGCGTGCAACTCTATATATCTAAATACGATAACTCACTAAATGGTCAGATCATCTATTAATAGGTAGTAGAGTAGCGCACCCGACCCATAGCTCTACTACTCCCACAACTCTAACTAACTACCCTACCTCACAAAAACCCGCCTACTTGACTAACGTCGCGAGGAGGCTATAACTAAGTAAAGTAGTATGGGAAAGTTGATGATGGTCAAATGACATGAATCGTAAATGAGCGGTCACACTGAGCTGCCTATAGCAAATACGTATCTCGACGAAAGTAAATCACATAGAATGAGTGAGGGTAGATATAATAATGCATCAGTGAATAAGTATAATTATATAACTTTACCCTACTATATATATATATATATACTATAAGGATAGAGGAGTATGGTCGTACCTAGTAGGTAAGCGGTCAGGGCCGGCTACCTGACTGGAACGCTATCAATCCAATTTTAGGTTCCCATTTGTGCGCGATATTAATTCATTTCATTCACTTGTGTCCTCTTAGTATATATATATACTCAAGCATCGTATATAATAATATATATATAAAGCGAAATATGTACGAACAGCGCACCAAAACCCGAGTAAGGGTCACTCCCTAAACTCATATACGAACCACCGCCTAGCTCCCGTCATCCCAGCGTAGTATAGTATGTGAGGGTATATATAAGTGATTACGTAGAAACCTTTGTTTAGCCAATGTCTCATCGTCCACTCTAAGAATTTACCCCTATGATCTCAGAACGCTTGTTAGGCTCTTTTCAAAAGACTTTTCTTCTAAGAGCGTGTAAAACTTATCATAACCCTTCTTCTAGTCCTATCACCTTTTTTCACCTTACCAATATTTTTCAACCCTTTCTTTTCCAAAACCTCAATCCTTTTCTTCGTTCTATTCATGTCTATGTCTCATATCTGTTTTATAATGTTTTCACTTTTCGTTTCATTTTATTTTTTATTTCATATATATTTTTATTATCTATTATATTAATTTTTTCTTACTCTCTATATATTTTTTTATATTTTATAATATATCTTATTCTTTTATTCTATATTCTATACTTATTACTATTTATCTATTATTTTCTTTTTTTTATTATACTATAATTCTATTAATATTATTATATATATTTATATTCATATTTTATTATATTATCTATATTTTATATATTTTATTTATATTTATATATTCTTTCATATCATGTCAATATTTGGGTTTCAACAATACTAATTTCTATAATAGTTGTCTTTTTCGTTATCGCATATAGCTGATCTCTGGATGTTCCTATTTCTTCCCTCTTTTTTTTTGCCTCTTCTTGTTACTTTAATCATGTGTTTGTTGTGGTCAGCCGTACTGACTCTTCTCTTCTAGACGCTCGCCCCCTTTTCCTTCTACCTCATGCTTTTAACATGATACTCACCATTACATCTTACTCTGCATCCCCTACCAATCTCTTTTACATTTCTATTGGACCTCAAGTCGTTTTGATCAGATCTCCAGTTTTAATAGTCATTCCAGTGTTTCTCCTTCCATATACTTCCTTACTTTTCTTTTTTGTATTTCCCTGTACAAGAATATATCCAGCCTGAGTTGATTATTGAGTTCTCCTCTTCATTTTCTAAGTTTTTGTCTGGACCTTAACTTGCTACTCTTCTACCTATCCACCAATTCTCGCATGCGGTATCTGTTGTCTGTGGCTCCATTACACAAGTCTAGAGTTCTCTCTATTGTAAACGGTGGACCTTTACGTGAGTCACATATTATAGGCATTGAGTACCAATATATATTACTAGTTTGTATATATATATATATATTCTCTATTCTTATATTCCTATTTATTTTATTCAATATATATTATAATATATATATTTATATTACTATTCATTTATTTCTATTTTATTTATTTTTAATTCTTTATAATATATCTCTATTTATCTATATATTATATTCTCCTTTGTTAAGGATATTGACACACGCAATTTTTGGTTCTTACTTTAAATTTTTGATTTTTTTTATATTGTCATACTTTTCAATCAGTTGGATAGAATTCCCAAAGAAACGTTGCACGTAACTAAACCTGCTGAAGTCAGCAAAAAAAAATTTAAATGAATTAATTTCAAAATTTATTTGATTTGATATTTATCAATAAATATATATATATCTTATATGAAATTAATTTTAATATATCTCTTATATTCTCTTATTTTCTTCGTATTCCTTCATCTACTATTTTCGTGTCGTTACCAGTGTCTCTGATGTACTCATTACTACTATAGTTATTTTTTCTTTATTAAGTTCAGAACTTATTTTTCGTTCACCGTCATTAATTATGCGTTATTCGTTATTTTCCTGTATAAGTTCTTACTTATTATGCCTTTGCTATTCTTATTTCTTTTTTCTACTCCATTAGTCTTATTACTTGCAATTTTATTTTTTAGTCTTATTTTCCTCTCGTCCCTTCGATACACCCCTTGTTTTCTCCCCCTTTCTTTCCCCCGCTTGACGCGGGGTAGTGGTTACGTACAGCCTCCTTCATTCACACTTCCCTCATTCGCCCTCACCCTTCCACACCCTTCCTTCATCCTGCCCGCCCCCTCTTTCCGTTCCATGTTTTCCCTACTGGCCCTCTCTTCGCCCCACACACTCTCTCCTCTCATCCTTCACCCACCTTTTCCTTATTCTTCTCTCTCTTTTACCTCCCTCATATCTCCTCCTTCTTCTCTCTCTTTCTTTTCATTTTATTCCATTCTTCCATTCATGCGTTTATTTCATAACCAATATCAATGTTAGCTTTACTTCCTTCTCTTCCCTTCTTTTGTTTCTTCTGCTTCCTTTACTCCTCCAAATTCTCTCCTAACTCAAACTTATCTTATTTGTTACCTCCTTTCTTCAACCTATGATATTTGCTTCATACCCATCCTTATCTCATTCTTCTCATTTTCCTCCTTATGACTCCTTCCCACCCATCGATATCTTATTATTTCCTTATCTTACTTATCTCTTCTAACCAAGGTGGAGAGTGGGGATATATAGAACAAGGAGGATTTTAGGGTAGTCGGATATCTATGGGGTGTGTGTATGACCAATGTTTTTACACTAGTATTGCCTTTGTGGAGAATAAGTTATTATTATAAAGAGAGGAAAGGGATACCAGATTGTCCTATTATGGGTGTTTCTATTTAGATTTGAGAAAGCATTATGATTTATTCAGTTTTTGAAGCGAGGGGTGAATTGTGGAGTGGTGTTGGAGGAAAATGGAGTGGGTGTTAAACTAGGTAAAGGTATTATAATGACAACAATAGCAATAGTATTGTAATTAGATAGTTATCATTGTGTGTGATGCGTTATGTTAGGTAGGTTTTGGAAGAGTGAGTTATTGTTTGGGGTGGTGAAGAGGATTGTATGGCAGGGTGTGTTCTATGTGCCGTGGCTAATTCAATTTGTTTTAATGGAGAGCTTTGTCTTGGCAGAAGGAATTAGGCTTTGAGTTGTGCATGGGGAGTTTGGGGTTGGTACATTGATTTCGTTGATGGGACAATGATAGAAGGGAAAGTGATACATGATTACTTGTTTGCGGCGATACTTTGCTCCTCAGTTGGAGAAGAACGCGGAAGGCTGAGGTTATTTGGTGAGGGAAGTTTGGAGAGAATGTGTGTGACAAAGGGGCTTAAAATTAAATCCAGTAGTAGTAGGATTGAGTGTTAGTTGTTGAGGAGGAGGAGGAGAGAGGAGGGGAGAGTGGTTTGATTTATTTTGTTTGGAGGGTGTAAGTTATTGGATAGAAATATGTTACAAGGTCCTGATATTTTAGATATATTCTTTGATGGGGTTATGTGATCCTGGGTAACGACGGGGGAGGCGATCCGCAGTGAGGACGTTATTAGTACAATAGAGTAGGAGAAGGGTGATGAGAGCTTGGGAGTGGTCTGAGATGGGAATTATGTTGAAGGGGGGGATTTATCACAGAAAGTTAAGATATATTGTTTTGAAAATGTTGTGTACCAGCGTGTTGTTTGTTGGCGTGTGGGAAATCCGTGGGGGTTGAATGCCAGCGTCCAAGGGATTAGAAGTGTGTGACGTTAAGCCTAATTATGACGATGATGGGGTTTGAAGAGCGGTTTGTGGCGGTTAGCAGAAGGGAGAGGATTGGGAATAGGGTGGTGTGGGCGCGTTGAGCGCGAGATTTATATATATATTCACTATTCATTTATTCTTTAATACCGTTAGTTCTATCCCACTCCTATCCATTATCCTACCCTTGTTCTATTCACTTATTTTCTCCGTTATATGTTCATTACTCTATATTATATATATATTATATTTATATTTATTATATATATATATTATCTTATACTATATATATATATATATATATACTTTATATCTTATATCTGTTTTATATTATATATGCCTAATAACTTATCTACCTTAGGTTTCCTTGTTCTGCCAACGGTGAAAATCCTTATCTTAGGTTATACAGTTTCAATTGCTATGTCCAAACGTGAATCTGTCCTAGGTTTATCGTGTTTAATTGCTCGTGCCAACGTTAGAATTATCCATCTAGGTTACGGTCCGACTGTCTTATTCTCTCCTCTTTAAGTTTTAAGACTTATTGATTAAAGTGTGGTTTTAGGTAGACTACAGATTAATATATATATTTATTATATTAATATTTATATCTTATATATTTGCTCTTTATATATATTACTATATATACTATATATATTATATATATATATATATATAGATTTATATATATATATATATATATATATATATAAATATAATACTATTAATATTATATTCTTCAAGTTCGTCCATACGTTTGTGTTCAGAGCCGACTCACCTTGAGTCGCGTGCGACTCAGGCAAGCGAGTTGGTTTGGTGACACAGACAAACGCACAAAAGGTGATTTGAAAGTGCAATTTTCCCGTTTTGTTAAGTGCACACAGATTTACTGTGTATACTTAACAAAACCTATTATAATCTAATCTTAATGGGTCCTAAACCAAATTTAAACATAAAATTTACGATGATGGGATTTTTTTTAATTTTTTAACGTCTATGGTCGTTTATTATTATTATTAGTCTATTTCTTTTTTTTTTGTTCGAAAAATCAGTAAGGTTATGATAAGTTATGTTAAGTAGACAAAGATTTAGTGTGTATACTTAACAAAACTTGGGTAATACTGTAGACAGCGACCCACACATTTTCATTCCAAAATATTCTATGTTTTAATATTCTCCGAAAAGAGTTGAGTTAAAATATTCTCCGAAAAGAGCAGTGACTGCAAATGATAGTCGACCTCGGTTTATTGAATAATATCCATAAAAGAGGAGGTGGACTCAAGAAACGAATAATGAAAAAGGATCTAACAGTGTTAAAGAACGGTTTTATGCCATAAAGTCATAATGTCTTAGATTTAGGAAGGGTATATATGGCGAGATATTCATTGCTAAAATTTTTAACAATAATTTTAAAATGATTTTGTGTGAAAAAAAGTGTTTGACATGTGGGATCAAATATGTGAAATTATTAAAGTCATGATATTTTAATTTCGGTGTAAATTAGACTTGTTAAGAATACTTGTATATAGTTTTTTCCCCTGAGGGTTACTGGTTTAACGCGGCCGTGCGTATTTCGTTAACGTAATAGCGTTATATTTTACATGTACTTTTTGTTAATCGAGGTGAACTCGTTAACACAAAGTGTGGAGAATTTTTAGATGCATTTAAAGAAGCAGCTCATCGATTGGTTTCATTTTTCCCCAGAGAGTTTGTATTGACATATGCTCATTGGCAAGTTTCACTAGATTAAGCAAAGTTAAATTTTTAAAAACGTTTTTTTTAGGGGACTCGATGTATTAAGTTAGAGTATTTGGGGGGGCTTCATAATCCATAAGGTTAAGGCTACTTGTTGACGCTTTCACGTAATCTCTTTAGGTAGATTGCCTATTTGGGGGCTTTCATAATCCATTAGGTTCCGGGCCCTAGTGTCGGGGACTATGGTTTCAATAATCCATTAAGGTTATCGATTTAAAGTTTTGCGTTAGGTAGGGGCAAGATTTACTATATATATATATATATATATTATATATATATATATATTGGATTACTCATAGGTTATATATATATAATAGTATATATATGTATATATGATAGAATATATATATATATTATACTATATAGTCAAATGCTCTTTTTAGTCATTATATAAAATAGATGACCCATATATATATATATATATATATATATATATATATATATATATATATATACTATATTATAATATATATATATATATATATATATTATACTAATATTATACTATACCGTGGTACACTTACATTTATCCTGGTCTTGACCTTCTGATGTCGATACTATCGATAATATATTCTGCGTATATTTCGATATCTTTATCAATATCGATATCTATCGATTATTGATATCTATCGATATCGATATCTTAATCGATATACTATATATATACTATTATATATTATATATTATATAATATTATATATTATATATATATATATATATATATATATTATATATATATTATATTATTATTAAACGCATACCTTTACGCTTGTTAGTCATATAGGGAGAGGTCTTTCTTTTCGACTTTCGTCATATTCTTATACTTCATTTTTGTTTCCTGTGTATGTGAAGGTGTATGTGACGATTCAGGAGTTGCATATTCTCCACTTCCTCTATAATTCATAGATGCCTTACATCGTAATTTCTTTTGAAGATATGAATTCTGCACTCTCTGAGTTTAATACCAAGATGGGGAGTTGTTGGTATCTTTGCTGCGTTTCTCCAAACTTATGCTGTCGAGCTTCCATTCTGTCTTTGTCAATTATTTTGTGTCTGTCTTTTAACTACAACCTTTGCTTTCTTC